>CAKAOH010034010.1:96351-154490 GCA_916701665.1 Sebastiscus tertius
GTTTATTTGTTTGGTATTATTTGTCATTTTTACTGCTACTCCAGTTTCTGCCTTTATCTTTTCTTTATTTTTTAAATAATTATGTCTTGTAAGTGCGTTTGGGCTGGGCATATTATGTATGCATGACACAATAATAATAAAATAGAATAAAATAAAATATAGCCAAGCTAACATTAGCCAGTAGCGTTATGCAACATTAGCTAGTGTTAACCAGCTGTCAAATAGCAACATGCCGGGTGCCGGTGGTCTTTCCTTAAACATCATGGATGAAACCTTCAATCCAGTTGCTGTATCCCATGTTTGGATTATTTTGTGGATCTTTACGGACGCATTTGCCCATGTTTGATTGTTTCATCACTTAGCTCAGTGCACAAGTCAAATGTTTGAACCACTTCACCAAAGCTAGCTATCTGACTACTTGTTGTTGTTCACCCCGTGCATGACATAAATCATATCCCCCACGGGGACATGCTCATGTGATTGGCTGAAAAGGAGGGACACATCTGATTGGCTACAGATAATTCCCTGTTGAAAAAAAATGCATTTGTGGATCGGTGCACGTCAGGGGAGTCTCACAAAACCAACACACAAATGCAGTGAAGTTCATACATGACAAGCATTTTGTAAATGCAGGTTCAACAGTTTGTATATAAATGTAACAACATCTAAATATGCTTTTAATGAAAATTACAAATACCTTTAAACACAGATACTTGTGAATTTATTTTACATTTATTTAAAACAAGAAATATTTGTGTGTGCATCAGAAATATATTTGTGAACCTTATTTTTTTATGGGTTTTTTTATATATTCTATTCAACAATAACTGTTTTTGTGTAGATTAAACATTTTTTGTGGAGAGAGTTATTTATATATAAATCACAAAATACATTTGTGAATCCTTCTGTGTGCATTCATTAATATTGAGACTGATCAGACTCCATAGTAGTTTAAAAGCCCTGTAAAATAATCACATAGTGAAGTTCAGTTCTCAGTTTACCTGAAGTTCTAGTGTGTTGCCCATTGGGTCCGGGTTGTTCCAGGCTGGTGAGAATATTGTCATTGGAATCCTGGTGATGATAAAAATAGACCGATGATATGATTAAGAAATATTATGTGATGGAGATGTATATATCCACCACCATTGTACTGTGGGGCCGGCCACATCATTTCCTTTGCTCTGCTTCTAGCTGTCACTCTTTATGACAGGTGTGGTTAATGGGGATTCTGATCTGCCAGGTTCATCATCAGTTTGAATTATTCAATAAATGTGTGTCTTTATACATTTGCCATTTTTATTCATGAGGTATATACCTCAAGATTAGTATTTGTAGGTTTATTTTTGTGTTATTGGTGGTGTTGATGATTGAATTAATTTTGTGTTTCATTCATGTACATCCAACCTGTTCTCACTCCCAACTCAGTGGCCCTCTGCATCTGATATCGATGCACCTTTTGGTGTCTGGGTGAGACGCACGGGGCTTTCAACTAACTCCAATGTAAACCCATCTGCTTCATTATTAGACAGTCGGAGCAACTGACGAAGTATAAAGAGAGAGAAAGTCTGCATAGGGAGGAGGTCGGGGTGGATGGCTGTGTCAAATAAACACAGGACTTTCACCCTGGAGGCCGATGTTCATTGTCCTGAGTAAAACCAAGTCAACGTTGACTTATTTTACCGTAGTTTTGTTACATAGCTTATGTAGCCTATTTAATTCTTACTTATACTTACTTACTTATTTTAGCCCAAAGCATGATCTTTTCCTAAACCTAACTAAGTAAACCTAGAAACTAAGTAAACCTACGTTGTAAGTTTATTTTGAAAAGTCACTGTATACATGTAATGAGCGGAGTGGTGTGGTACAGCACACTAAGGGGTCTGCTATTGGGGAAAAAAAGTTAGTTAGGGTTATGGTTAGGGTTTTTTAGTTGCTATAAGGTAATTTCTTTATTTGGCTTTTTTAGAGATTTTCATACTGAAAATCGTTGAGTTCAGACAGAGTATCCTTCTCAAGGACATTTCTGTTTATGCAAATTGAATCTTTGATTGTTTCGTTTGTGGAACTGCATATTGTGATTTGCCATGTGATCATCTTAGTCGTTGTTACTGTCTAGTGTCTACCATTTGTCGCAGGACACTTTAACAAATCAATCATGTGTTTGGAGAGATCCAATAGTCACAGATATTGCTGGAAAATTACCTTTACCTTTAGTATAAACCAACTCCTGTCTCACACATGGAATCCCAACCTCAAGTGGAAAGATACGGATGTTGTATTTCTAATGAACTGTCCATTTAAAGAGAGCAAGAGAGGTGTGTATCGTCAGAGTCGATCAGACTGTATCTTTCCATGCAGATCACAACCTCATCCTGTGGTTATTACAGCTAGAAAAAAGCTTCTATTTGCATTTGGATGCTTTGCATAGAGGGGGGACCTGCAGAACAATAGCAACAAAAACAGAAACAGTCCCTTAAGAAACAAATCACAGCCATTCTCCTGCTTTGATAGTCACACTAAAATTATGCTCCAACATTTTTTTTGGCAGCACCTGGGCTGTGGCTGGTGCACGTAACTACTCTGCTCACGCTGTTTCTTTTAATTATCACAATGTTTTAATTACATAGAATGGAAATAAAACAACTTGCTTGTAATTTAAAAATGCAAATTAGTTTTGTTTTATTTTTGGAACGAACAAAAATGCAAGTCATTGGAGGCAATAATGCACATAGACATCAGAGCAAGATGTAACAGGGGAATCACGATTTCCACTAACGGGCACATTCAAATAAAGAATTCAGTTATGGAGGAAAGGGAAGGTTGCTGTTCCTGCTCAAATAAAATAGACCACAGGGTGAACTGATACCTGCATGTTATCAGTGATGACAGACAGATGTGATAAGAAACACAGCGAGCGGCAGAGAAGATAGAATACTATTTTGTACTAACTATTTCAGCATGGTAACCTTGTCTATCACAGGTTGCTGCCGAAAACATCTCCATTATTGAGAATCCAACTCGGCCGCCGGGTTTTTTTATGGTGGGAGGATTTTTGTCTATTACACATAGAGTAACACAGTATCTGTGTGGACCCGCTCCTGGCAACTGCAGACTTGTCACCCGCTCTGTGTATAGCCACTTTTGTGCTCGCTGATGCAGATTGGTAACCGCCAGATAAGGCTAACCATTGGTGATTAGCCTTATCTGGTACAGGAAAGGGAAGAAATTAGGAGGAGGTGGGGGATATATGGAACAGAATGCCCTGAGAGCATTTTTTTACCTTGGCTTGGGATTGGGCATTTCTTCCTCTTATATACTGCTATGCTGTAATTTTGTAGATCCCCTGGCAGTGCGAACATCAGAGACATGGCTGGTAGCAGTAGATTATTTTATCAGTTGGAGGTACAGTGCAGAGGTTTAGTGTCACAATGCATAAATGCTCCTTCTAAGAATCAAATCAGTATTGGCTTAGCTAAGAATTGATTCTGTGTTGTTTCTGAGAATTTCATCAGTGCTGGTTTCAGTGGAGCTTTTTAGTGTTACATTTATAATGCTGAAAACAAACTAGCCTTTCTTTAAAGGAGATGTATCATGCTCATTTCCAGGTTCATACTTGTGTTATGTTTTTCTACCAGAACATTTACGTTTACATGCTTTACCATTCCGCCCTCTTTTTTAGAAGGGTAGGGGTGGCGGACAGGGGATTTTCAGGGGTAGACTTTGACTATTTGGAGATTTCTGCAAGAATTGCATTTTTCCAGCGATTGGATGGCGAGCACTTCTGTTCTGGAAACTGCTCAGAAACCCCCTTATTTTCAATCTACCCAGGAAAGCCATCCATCCTCTTAATACTCTTGGTCTCTAGTTTATGGTTGTAAAGTTTCATGAGGCTGTGATTATCCTAGAGGTCACCACAGGTCATTTTATGCAGTGAGTTCAAGTTTAAAAGAAAATGGTCTCACTACAATGAAATGTCTCCTATGGGGGACTAACATCATCACACGTGAATTCAGTTGGGCTCATTGGATCCACAAGAGTCTCAGCTTTACAGTGATACCCAATTTAAGTAATTCAAGACTGTTTAGGGACCCCAGTATGCAGAAATATTACCCATAAAACCCATTTTCATTCCTATATCAAGAGATCAGAGGTCAAGGGACCCCTTTTGAAAATTGCCATGCCAGTTTTTCCTTGCGAAAATTTAGCAGAACTTCGTAGCATTATTTAGTGATCTTCCCAACAAGCTAGCATGACATGGTTGGTACCAATGGATTCCTAAGGTGTTCTAGTTTCAGGTGATATCAGTATATACCTTGAAAACTGAGCCCACTACACCATCCAATAGATAGAGTAGCGGCCGGGCCCGCTGTCGGGCCGTCAGAGATTGAATCCGTGGAGATGAGAAGTCAGTGGGCAAATGACAGTGAGGAACGCTGCCTAATATACTGTTGGGTCTGCACGTATTCGGGTAGGCATGTCCTGATTGACGCGTGATTGGATGAGAGTATTACTGATAGAGTCCAGTAGAGGGCGGAGCCTGTCTGAGTTAGAACAGACATTGCCATCTTATTCTTTTGTCTTTGTTTTTTTACCATGGTATTGAATTGTGTATCAAGAATCATGGAATTTCACTGCTATCTGTGGACACTACTAAATTTCTGCCATCGTGACATCCCTATACTCCTCAATGGCACATTGCTGGTGTCTAGCCTGTATTCAGCTAGGATAACCAAGCAAGCACAAATACAGCAAAGGGACACAGTGTTATGACGAGTGACCTATTGGACTGTAATTTAGTCGTGCTTATGATTAGCTTGTCACCAAATTCATCTGCCCTAGCTCTTGTTATTGGGTTATGAGAGCATTTGGCTGTCATGCTGAGATGACTGAGTACAGAATATAGTGCCATGGTGAAAGCTATGAATCACTGGCTGTGGTTACATGAGTTTGTTTTTCCCTTTCCAAATGTAATCACTGTGATTGACAATTCCACGTTGAAGGATTAACATGTGTGCTAAATAACACAATCTGATATTTTGTCCAGTTTACATGCTATGGAGAATGAAAGAGTGACTCGCCACAAGAACCTTTATAGCAGCAGAGGCCAAGTAATAACACCTGCACTCACTTTGTGCATTTCAATGAATGAAGAATATACCTGTATAGTGTTGATGGGGAGCCAGTTTGTCTAATACACAAGAAGATGATGCCCCCCCTCCCTCCCTACTCCCCCAACCTTTTGTGTCTTGTGTCCGTCCCTGAGGATGTCGCTTTTAAAGGCTTCGAATCTTTTCACACATTTGTGTCAGCTGAAAGCTCACTTGAGGATCACGGAGCTGAAAAGAACAGACTGTGCTGGCAGGCTGATAGCACTGTTAACGTTACATGGCCAGAGAGTGTCACTCTGTGTGTGTGTGTGTGTGTGTGTGTGTGTGTGTGTGTGTGTGTGTGTGTTTACATGGCCAGGGAGTGTGACTGCGTATGTGTGTGTTGATGTGTCTATGTGCAAGCAAGCATTACCAGGACGAGGGGTTCCTGAAAAACAAAGAGTACAAGTAGAGCAGCATTAATAGACTGCTTTGCCTCTATAAGACAAAGCTGCCAAGTCTTCTCTTCTTTCTTTCTCTTACATTTTTAGCCCACATTTAGCCACACAACATTTGTGATGTCCGATGACGATAAAGAAAAACCAGGATGAGTTTTTTTTAGTTTGTTTTGGTGCCACTGTTTTGCTTTTGTTACAACGTCCTCTTAAAGTGGCAGTAGGCAGTATATTTTTGGCATCATTGGGCAAAAATGTCATAATAACCTTTCAGCATATTGTAATTCAAGTGTTCTGAGAGATAACTAGACTTCTGCTCCTCCTCATGGCTCTGTTTTCAGGCTTTACAATTTCTAGCCCGTGACGGGAGACTTTGACCAATCACAGGTCATTTCATTGAGAGAGCGTTCCTATTGGCTGTGCTCCGGTCATGTGACCAGAACTTGGCGTTCCTTTAACAGGTTTTACAATGGCGGCGGCATCACAAACTTTCTCATTTTACAGCTAAACCGTGCACTACAAGATGATTCTGAAAACATTTGAGGAGAGAAATAGGCATTAATGTAACAGAATATTGATTCATATTTGATCAGCGCTGCCTAGTTTGACCGTTTGGTCGGAGTTCGCGAGTGACTGACAGCCGGCTCTCATAGACGGCAACTGGACAGCAGACCTCAGATTAGCTCTTACTGCTTGTTTTGCTCCGGTCTGTGAAATCTTGTAGATGTCGTTAGGAGCACCGGAGGACACAGAGGATCAGGATTTTTTTCAGGTTACCTGTTTCATGAGCTACTGTCAGGATATAGCGACCGTTTTATCAAAATAGCTTTTTTTAATTATATTTGCTCCAATC
The DNA here is from genome assembly GCA_916701665.1 of Sebastiscus tertius. Taxonomy (NCBI): domain Eukaryota; kingdom Metazoa; phylum Chordata; class Actinopteri; order Perciformes; family Sebastidae; genus Sebastiscus; species Sebastiscus tertius. Next base: position 102,747 of record CAKAOH010034010.1, read on the forward strand.
TCGCCTACTTCAGCTTTAAGTACATGTGCATATTGGATCAGAAAAAATGCCCCCAAAAAATAATTATAACAAAGCAAAACGTTGGTGGTTCTTTTCTGTACGGTATAACATTCCTCCACATTGTAATAAAATCCATTTTGATGTTAAAACTATATTTCTTTAGGGGCCAAACTCTGCTTGTTTGTTGAAGCAACAGAACGCTTCAGGGGGACATAATGTTAAACTCAAATCACATTTAAAGACTGTTGGCCAAACGGCCTTGGCACTCAAACCTCCGAGAGCTGATTTAGAATTCACACCGTTAAGCCAAAAGTTACATAAAACGGCAACAAAAGTGCTGAAAACTAAATTCAGAGTGGCACGTTCACGGTTCCACCATATAGCCTCTGGCCTCTTCAGGCCCCCCTGTGGCACCCCGGGGTGGCAGGTTTTTTAGATATGTACCTCAAACTAACTGGCTAATTATGTCTTTGAAGCAGACTCTCATTGGGTGTAACAGGTGGGAAATAAATGAGTTGGATACAGAAGAGTTAGAACGTAAAAGCTTAGGAACAAGATATAATGAGCCCAGGTTGCCTGAGATTTGGGTGTATAAATGACTGTATGTTTAGTTATGTTAACGTGTGTGTGTGTGTGTGTGTGTGTGTGTGAGCTCTCTGGAAGCAGCTCAGTACTCGCCTGTGCCTCTGTCCTGAAGGCATCCATCTCGCGCTGAGCCAGTGTGGTGGCGAGGAAAGCCGGTTTCACGCCAACCCACCGCTTCCCCATTGACCCTCTTGGCAACCAGGCGCAAACCGTCTGCCAGGTGAACCGAACTGGGAAGGGAAGGCTCGGCTCTTCCACCACCCACACGGATAACCTCGGTCGCTTTCCACTTTATCCATGCTACGCTACTCACGGCACCAGCCTGCTTAGTATGGACGCCTACTGACAAGACTGTGTGACTGAGAGAAAAAATATCCACACATCGATTCTGCTCAGTCGAGATGATGGAATTGAATATAGTGCAGGCGGATTGGGCGCTTAATGCACTCATCCTTCGTGTGAGGTTATTATGCTCCTGTTGATGTAGCGACCGCATTTTAAAGCAAGTGTGTGTGTGTCTGTGTGTGTGTGCTGGATAGATGTCCAGTCTAGTGCTTCTGTAACAGCTGCTTATATAAGCTTGTTTTGTTGATTCTGGTGTCTTGTTTTTATTACTAAACTTTGACTTCAACAGAGTAGATCGTGCAACCGTCATACTGCGAGCACAGCAAGGAAAGCAGGTTTTTTTTTACATAAACGGGGAGAGGGGAGGGAGGAGGGGAGGTGACAAAATATGAAACATAATGGACTATAATGCAGGAAGGCTCTCGGGCATTCTGTGTTCAAATATTTATTCTCCTGTAGATCAACTTTTCTTCTTTAATGTTATCTCTGCTGAGTCAACAGGCAGGATTCACTCTTCCCTCCTCTTTTGTGTCTTTTGTTCTTCAAACGTGCATGTGACACCTATTCACCTCAATGATACATTCATTACTTCCGCCGAGGCCAAAGATCTTTCGTTTGTTTGTTTGTCTGTCTGTCTGTCTGTTAGCTGGATTACTCCAAAAGTTTGTAATGGATTTGAATGAAATGTTTCGGAGGGGTGGAGTGTGGCACAATGAACAATCCATTTGATTTTGGTGGCGATCCGGATCATGATCCGGATTCAGTAATTTTATCAAGGATTACAATCAGCCACAACATTATGACCACTGGGTTTAACACATGTGCAGTATAACTAATGATGCGTGACCCCGCATTCTTCTGAGAGCAGAGAGATACGTGTGTGGATGTGTGGCGAGATAAAGAAAAAAGCGGTAGATGACGGGATGAGAGACAACATAGTGTAACGTTATACAGACATAACAAGGCTGCTGAATGAGAGAGGCATCCGCCAATACGTTGCACGGAAACACATCGTGTTAATAATAAGCCGACCACCTCACGGTACCGCCAGCTGTGAGCTGTGATCTGTTTTTAAGGTCAGGCACCTTGGCGGAGGTCTGCGCTCTCCGAGTGCCATTCTAGTTCATTTTAATTGATTCATAAACCCCTGGACTTTAATAGCTCATCCAGTTTGTGTTTCAGAAAGATTTCTGTTCATGTTTATAAGCTTTCTGCACATTCTAAACATTTCCCACATATCTTCTCTGAGAACTCAGAATATTCTGAGAAAAAAAGTAATATTTTAGAAGAATAAAGTCGTAACTTAATGAGAATAAAGTCCTAATATTTGAAGAAAAACGTTGTAGTATTATGACAATAAAGTTGTAATTTAATGAGAAGAATGTCAGAATATTTTGAAAAAAAATCTCCTATAGTCCTATAGTCAGCTTTTCGTTACGTCATCGCTCTGCTGATGTGGTAGTATTCCTTCAGACCGTCTCTGGATGAGACAAATTGTGCGCAAGCTGCTCGCCATCAGAGGTGGAAAACGGAAACTTACCGAAACAATACGAGACACACGCGTGTTGTGTATTTTCGTACACAGAGCTGTTAGTATAAGGATGGTGTCTACCTCATTACAGCCCTTATATTTCATATTTTTGATCAGAATTATTGCTAGGGACAATTCAGTATAGTTGCTGGACATTGGTAAATAGGGACATGTCCCTATTCTACACCCTTGAAGGAAGAGACAGGAAAGGAATGAGGTGGACGATGAGGAGAAGGTAAAGAAAAGGATGAGGAGCAGAGCAGGGGTAAAAGTGAGCTGACATGTCCTCTCGGTACTCCTATACCCTGCTGCTCCCTGGGCTAGCATGTGTGTGTGTGTGAGGCTTTATACTGGAGTTTAACTCGTTGGAGCCAAGGGCACACACAGCAAAATGATCCACAGTGACAGGCCAGAACACAGGCCACATTCTCCGGTCAACAGCCTGAACAACAGTCAGACAGCTAGCAGTCAGCAAGAAAGACGACGTGCACACTTATTGGAAAAAAGAGAGTTTGTGAGAGAGCCAGATGAACACACTTAAATGCGTCGCCTTAAGCTACAGGAACTCAATACCCTTTTTTTCTTTTATGTCGCACCTATATGCAGTTTTGACCCGGGGGGTGTAGTTCCATTCATCCCAGCCGAGATGATTCGCATTGTGCTACTTCACTAATTATTTATTGTTCGGTTATGTCCCTTATTACCGCTCCAGTCTGCTTGTTTAAACCTCCTTTATACACATCACTTGTTGCCCTCATTTACGTGGATATTCAGACACGTACTAAAATTGGCAGTTTTATTGCATATTACTCATATGCATGCCTGCACCTCAATTTAAAGAGTTTATTTGAATATGATGGTACATTTTGCTTTTATTGTTGCTGTTTTGAGGTAAATAAATTCTTGGAAAGGCAAGTTATTATTCTATTTTTTTAAATCTTTCAGTACAGTAACTGTAAAGATATATCTGGCTTTGCGTTTCAAATTTGAAATGCCTAATCTGTGTACACTGGGTTACATTTTTAACATTTCTGGTAAAAGTAACATCTTCAAGTAGGCAGTGCAGTTTAAATGATATTGTTTAAGATAAGTGTTCAATCTACCTGTAATTTATTGAATCGTTTTTTTCACTGAAAAATAATCCTAACAGGCAATGAAAAACTAAAAACATATTTTTGAGATTGGTAGGCGTTATGGAGTTATGCCTTAACATTGTAATGATTACATTTTACAGAAATTTAAGTTGCAGTATTTAGATGTTGCTTTTACTGTAAGTCGTCATTATTATTGAAAAAGACACTACATCATAAACAAATTTTGAGTTAAATTTGCAGACAAATTCAGTTAAATTATATTTTTACTGTTTTTTTTGTTTGGTATTTTTCAGTTAAATTGAATGGGATTCTATGTACAATCAGCAACAACTGCGTGTGAATCTTACAGAAATAATTAGTCTAATAGCGACGTGGCGATGTTAATTCAGCAGAAAGGGGCTGTCGTAATTTACAATTTCAACCGGTAAATCCAACACTTCTAAACTGTGAAATGTACAGGTTGTTCTGTAAAGTTGTTTACATTTTCACTATATGTTTGACATAATTATTCTGGCAACCACAGCTGCCAGTTTTTTTCCGTAAAAACAACGGAATTTTTTTTTACAGTGTACCCTATTGAGTGGGTTTCCTGCCATTGTTGGGTTTTATGAAAGGTGCAGTTAACATGGCATTTGCCTCTTTATGTATTTGAATCCCAGTTTTCGACAGGATCTTTTGACCGTCACAGAACGTATTCAGAGGTTTTGGTAGAATCGTCCAGTGAGGATTGTTCTCGTCTGGCGATGGTTGTAGGGTTAGACCACATAGAAAACATTTGGAGGTCTATATAAAAAAACTGTAAGTAGCTGATGATTGAAGTGTCCAGGAAACCAGCAGCATCATGCACACTGAGGGGATTGTATCTGGATTATTGAAGCCTGGTAAACTTCCCTTTATGGACACGGGGGTAATTGTGCAACTGTGATGTGAAACTATTTATAGTGGTCTTTGTCAGTGGAGTTCATCCTCCTCTACCCTTTTCCCCTCGCTCATCTTCCTCTCTCTCTCTCTCTCTCTCTCTCTCTCTCTCTCTCTCTCTCTCACACACACACACACACACACGCATCACATTCTCAGGCTGACTGGTTCTCTCACAACCAGCAAGAGGTTGACGCTGGACCGACCTGCAAGCTAAGCACATCCCTCAAATAGTCATAAGCACCTCTTCGATAAATCCCTTCCACTAGCCCCTGTGTGTGTGTATCACAGAGGTGAGATGAGATGCTTAAAATAGGACAGACAAAAGGGATGGAGGGATGGATAAAATGCTGCGATGTTGTGAGGATTTATCACACAAACGGTGGCGAGTGGAGAGATGGATGGATGGATGATGGGAAATAGAAGGAGGATATGGATGAGACCGACTAAAGCGCAGGCTGATGGAGTGTTTAGCTGGGTGACTGACTAAGCCATAAGTCTCCTGTGAGCCCTTATGGTCTCTCTCTCTCTATCTCTCTCTCTCACTCTGTGTTTGATCCCTCTCTCTGCCTCTCTTTAAAATAACACTATGTTCTGTGTGGTGACAAGCCAGGATGAAATGATTGGCCCTTAGTTTCCTCCCGACTGCCCTCTCAGATAATCACTACACCTACTGGCTGCCTCCACATGCTGACTCTACTTTATTAAAGCAATCTCTCAATACATTATGTTGATGTGGTTAAGTGTCACTGCTTTGACTCGGATGGGTTTGAAAACTGCAACAGTGTAGTTTCGAAACTTTTTGTGCCATAAATGCATATCTCTGGTCGGTCACTCAAAGACAATGAACTCCATTTAACTTCGAAAACAATTCTGGAAGAAACACTGGCTGCAGTATTTGGATGGAAATGCTCACTCTCAAACATCAGTACAAAATATATTTCACAGCCACTTAAAAATAATTATTCAATACTCGATTCTGATTGGTCAATCACTGCATTCTGTAAATTCTGACACACCGTTGCTACGGACGCTCTGATCATAGACACTGGAGGACCACGTCCGATCATATCAACGCGCAGAATGAAGTCCCGCAAATTTAACAACGTCAGCTGTGGCAAAATGAATAGAGTAATTTTCTGGTATAACTTTTAATATATTAGGAGAGCACAAAACTTTAGATTCATGGCTAACAGCGGAAAAATCTCCAATGAGGAAAAGAAAGAGAGAACAAGAAAACAGTGCAGAAAAAGTGAGAGGAGTTAAAAGATACAAAGGGCTGGATGACAGAGAAATCGACAAAATTGAAGAACATGAAGTGAACACTAAATGGAAAAACGGTATATGGGCTATAGCGAATTATAACTAATGTGTACACTAATGTTAAACTAGAGTTACATTGCTATGGACTCAGTTAGAACTAGGGATGCTCCAGCCGTGTCGGAGGGACTTTATCTTTTATTAGCGGAAGCAATAAAATCATTTTATATCAATAAAATCATCTTTGAATCAATATTTTGAGTCAAATTATTGACTTCTTTAGTACGTAGCTGTGTAATAAGCGGGATAATGTACAGTGAGCCGGTCATTGTTGTGAAAGAATCCCCTTTTCTTGCACATTATTACACGGCTGTGTTGAATACTCGATCTGATTGGCGTTCTGTGGTCTGTAATTTCTGTATAACAGACCGTTGCTATGGGCGCAGTTCTGATGTCGGACTCTGGTGGACCGTTTTTGCATCAAAATATTGACTTCTTCAGTAAGTTAGCCGTGTAATAAGCGGGTTAATGTACAGCTAGCGGGTCATTGTTGTGAAAGGGCGATGAGAGACCCCTCCGCTTCGCCCTGTCGAGGATTCTTTCACAACAATGACCGGCTCACTGTACATTATCCCCTTACATAAATAAATAATTAAAAAAAAAATGAAATAGCTGCACTTAATTGATTCTTTTTGGCTACCTGGGGACAGGTGTACAAGCTAAAATGTGTTAGCAAACAGTTACCTATTAAACATCCAGCAGACACGGAGCTACATTAGCATTCGTTTGGAGTCATGTTTGTTTCCACTTGACGATAGTAAGTCAAATATTCACTCTCCTTTTAAACTGTGGTTTGGTCTCTACCAACTTCTGAGCTGCTAGCTTTGTCTGTCTGTGGTTTTGGTGTTGGGCAGGTAAAGAATAGCGGGGTTGTCATCAGAGCTTTGTCGAGTAGAAATGCTGCCTCACGTGGCTAGAAACCAGGCTAATGAGAGTGGTGTTTGTGGGCTAAAAACCAAAACAATTAGCTAAACGAGGCCAAAACACTCTGCAGAGTCACTGGGACTCATTTCACATTACATATAGTCATTTGATTAATTTGAGCAGGGAAGTTCATTCTTGACCTTGTGAATAATAGTTACAATAAATTCGATAAAGTCGACAGCAAACGGCGAGTTGTAAACTGGACAGACAGACAGATACACACAAGACCGAACGCATGATCCCCTGGAGATAACCACTTATATGTGCAGCTTAACATGCTGATGACTATTAACTCCAGTTTAAACATCATCAAAAACACACGGTCCTTTGCATGTTTGCACACATCCGATGTGTAAACGATGTCATTTCATTTTTGTACCATAGAATTTCCAAAGAGATTAGGCTCAAATACTGAACTCCCAGTGCCCTACGTTAAAAAAAAAAATGCATTGCTGGAGATTTGTAACAGTGTTTGAAACAGAAGTTTGCCAGTTAAGAACCTACAGTACAGTATATGCAGATCTTCCATGTGTCTCCCCATGGGTTTGAGTTCTAGATGGGCTACATTTGTTTTGTGTCTGTAAGTGTGTTTCTGAATATATGATGAGGATTGCTGTCACTGACTCCACATGCAACATCTGGCTGCTTGTTACTGAGCTGTGTGAGTCAGGTCTGAGTGGAAATGCGTGTGGCTGCTGCGGTGTTTAACTTTCATACGTCAGAAGTATAAAAACCCTGCGAACAGCTGCCGGTGAACTGTGACGTTTTAGACTCGTGCAACAAGACTTCATTAGAAACCTTTTGAAAGATGTTAAAAGTCTGTGCTTTTGTTACATTACAATGTTCTGTAATTCATTCCAAAAAACCATAAGGCTTGACCCTCTCATATAGCTTTAAAGTTATATAATATATCGTTCCACTGAAAAGAGAAAATAAGACGGAACAACACATTCAGTGCATTTAAAGCTTCAGTAGGCAGTATGTTTTTGGCATCATTGGGCAAAAAATTCCATAATAACCATTCAGCATGTTGTAATTCAAGTGTTCTCAGAGAGACTTCTGCTCCTCCTCATGGCTCTGTTTTCAGACCTTAAAAAAATCTAGCCCGTGACGGGAGACTTTGGCCAATCACAGGTCATTTCGGAGAGAGAGAAAGTGTTCCTATTGGCTGTTCATTCAACGGAGGCAGCTGTCAACCACTCGCAAACTCTGACCAAACGGTCAAACTAGGCAGCTTGCCTAGTGCACGGTTTTGTAGTGCACGGTTTAGCTGTGAAATGAGAAAGTTTGTGACGCCGCCGCCATTGAGAAATCTGTCGAAGGAACGCCAAGTTATGGTCACATGACCGGAGCACAGCCAATAGGAACGCTCTCTCAATGAAATGACCTGTGATTGGTCAAAGTCTCCCATCACAGGCTAGATTTTCTAAAGCCTGAAAACAGAGCCATGAGGAGGAACAGAAGTCTAGTTTCCTCTAAGAACACTTGAATTACAATATGCTGAAAGGTTATTATGGCATTTTTGCACAAATGATGCTGAAAATATACTGCCTACTGCCACTTTAAGCATAATTTCTAGTTTATTATTATTATTATTATTTATTTTATTTTGATTTAGTCTCCATTTTTTGTACTAAGCAACTTTAAGTAAGTGAATATCCTCCAAACTGTCTGCATACGCATGCAGATCTGCATAATATTTGCCATACATACACACAATACACAAACCCCCCCCAATACACACAAACACACACACACACACACACACACACACACACGTCACTTTAATAGCTGTCATTGAGCGTCAGTGAAATGGCAGCAGTGTGGCTGCAGGCTGCCGTGGCTGATCTGAGCTCATTAGAACAGCGACTCAGACTGAGGGGATTCAGGAGGGATTTGTTCCGCCGCTACAGCACTCCTGCTCCGGCCAGGAGGTGAAATAGGGGGAGATGAAGAGAAGGATGAGGAAAAAGGTAAAACGGTTGTGGTTAGGTTGGGGGAGAGCTGGAGAAAATTGGGAGCAACTGAGGGAGAAACTGAGGAAAAAAAGAGAAGGGGAGAAGTGAATGAGAAGAGGAGTAGAATAGAAATGAGATAAAAAGTGCAGATAAAAGACAAAGATGATAAGGATAGAAAATGATGAAATAGAAAAATGAGAAGAGAAAACACTCAGGGAAGTCGTGAAGAGCCACGTAGGAGAGGAGAAGAGTAAATAAGTAGGGAGAGGGTGGCAGGGTGGGGGGGTGTGTGATTAAAGGTGTGAAGAGAGGAGGAGACGAAGGAACTGTGGCGAACAGGAGCTGAGAGGGTGCAAAAAAAAGATAAGATGAAAACTTTATTGATCCCTGCAGGGCACAGCAGCAACAGGGATGAGTTGGAAAAACAGCAGAATATACAGTAGATAAGAGAGGAAATACGAGCTTTATAAACACAGAGAAATCACGACTGTAAGACCTGGTCCGTGTTGAGCGAAATTAATAAATGAAAATATGCATGGTATGACATACCAATGGCAAAAAAATATGAAACGATCCAAATTATTGCAATTAACGTCAGTTAGTGTGTAGCAGAGAGGAATATGAGAGTGTGATAAAAGGCAATAAATTATGTGGAAGATCAGAGTGTATCGAACAGGCAGTGAAAACATGCTGGTATCCATATTAAAGGTCTGATGCAACTCATAACGTAATGACATATCTCTGAAAACTATCTCATTCGTCCCACATCCAAGAGGCTTCATCAAAATGGAACTGATTGATGAAAATGTCCTCTTGACCAAACCAACAAAGTTCAGTTGCTTTAAATTATCAACTCCACTTGTGTCATGTCAAACTACAGTGTTACTATGCTTTAAAGGGGACATATCATGCTCATCTTCAGGTTCATACTTGTATTTTGGCTTTCTACTAGAACATGTTTCTGTGCTTTGATGTTCAAACAACACATTATTTTTTTCGTACTGTCTGTCTGAATATACCTGTATTTACCCTCTGTCAGAAACGCTCCGTTTGAGCGCATTTCAACGGAATGGCAACAGAATTGCATTGCTAGGACACAGTTTGGGTCCATGTTTACTTCCTGTTAGCTGATGTCATTCACATACACTGCAACAGGAAAAAAACTGGGACACATTTAGAATGTTTACGTTTAAAACTGTGAAATTGTCCAAATATTGTAGATTTGTGACATCACAAATGTACAGAAATCCTGACAGCTTGTTCCAAATGCACAGTTTCTGAATACGGGCTTTGTGTATTTATCTGTGGATTGAGCGTTTTGATACTTTCACAGAACACATGAGCATCTCACTTTTTACAATATGGGACCTTTCAAATTATTACATTATGCGCTGAATTTATTACATTTTTCAACTTTTCAGTCTGCTAAATTTATAATGTATTAACGTTCTCAAAATGTAATAACTTATTACATTATTATTATTTCATTATTACATTATGAGCTTTAATTACATTTAAATTATTACATTATGCACAGTGATTACGTTATGTGCAGTTATTACGTTATGAGTTGCTACAAGGTCTACCGAGGGTCAAGCCAGGAGGCAGGAAGGAGAGGAAGGAGAGGACAGAATGATGCTGAAGGGGAAAAAAAGAAAAATAATAAACTGGACAGAAATGAAGAGGTGTGAGTGAGAAAAGGATGGGAAGAAGAGGACAGGGAGGAAAATGGAATGAAGACGCGAGGTGAAGATTGAAGAGGGATTTTCCAGTTGGTTACCCGGTCCCGTCCACGTGTGAAATTTGCTCTGAACACCCGGTGGCGTTCAATCACCAGTCAAGTGAAGCAACAAGGAAATTAACGCCAAAGTAGAGAGGGAGAAATGGAGAGAATGAAAGAAAAAGAAGGCAGATGCAGACAGAGAAAAGTGTTTGGATTGAACACAGACAGCATGCTGTAGAAAATAGCTACTCAACTACTGACTAGGACCGTGTATTGGCAAGAATCTGGCGATACGATACGTATCATGATACAGGGGTTATGATTCAATATATTGTCATATACTTTGGTGAAACCAAAAGTGAGGCGATATATTGCAATTCTTTTTAAATCTAATTTCCGGAAAGCTGTCATAGTATAAAGAACACACCGCCATATGCATCAAATCTGAGTAAAAAAAACACTTTTTTCAAGCGATCAGAACAGTGGGATCTGTATAAGCATTTATCACAGTCCCTGTAACACCCAACATCATAGCACTACTTTAAGAGGGGACATCTCATTGCAAATAAAATAAAGTATGGACTGAGTATACTTTTATGAATACAAATGCAATAATCTTCCAACGAGGTGAGATCTTTCTTTTTTTTTCATATTCAAATTAATTTGTATGAAACGAGTTAATTCGTTCTTTCTGATACTAGCATTGTAATTAGTGTTTTTCTGCCTTGTTTCCGAGAATTCATGCTTGTTTCTGTTAATTATTTAAAACGAGGAATTATTGTGGAAACAAGTGGAATTCTTTCTTCTCTTCTCACCCCATTTAAATCATTTTAAGACTCGGTATGTCTTCAAGTGTTAATCCCCGGGATAATGTGCATTTGGTGCGTTTGAGGACATTTGCGGCAACTGGTGACATGTAGTGCGTTTTCATAATACATAACCTCTAATTTCATTTGAAACACTGTGGGGGGGGGGGCTGGGTAGAAAGACATTTTGCATAATTTAGCCTGCTTAAACGTCATTAAAGGAGAAAGCTGGTGGTATTTAATCTTATTCTTAGTTTTTTATGATCAGCAAACAGATTCCCCTGAAGAGAACACAACCAACAATGCATTTATCACTCTAACCAGCCAGCCTGATGTGTCTTTCACCTCTGTGCCATAGAGCTCCACTGTTGTCCAAAAACCATTAAAGCTACATAAAGGAGCTATAGTGGTTCATTGCATGCCGTTTCCTTTCATTACCGTCAACATGGCAATCATTGACTCCACATTCATGTCACAGGCAAAAGTTACCCAAATCTGATGCTTTTTGCACATACATGACTCAGTTTTTTTACTACTGTGTACAACAGTGTGAACAGCACAAATCACATAGGACCTTGTCTTGTCAGTTCATATACAGTAAGGTCCTAAATCAGATACAGATGAGTTTTTTTTCAATGCGACCTCAGTCTGAACAGTCATATTGGAATTCATGCGACTTTTACGTCACTCTAGATTGACATTCATCACAATTCTGTGGTGCGAAGCCATTCATGTCGCAATACCCCCCATACCGGGCTCAGACTGCATCCACACACACACACACACACACACCTCGTCCTCGTTATCATCTGCTCACAAATTTGCCGGCTTCCACTGCACATCAACTTAAATTAAACTGTAAATGCTTACTTCAGTGGCCTCCATGCTTACCTCCGTAAGACAGCATGCTGTGTGTGACGTCTTTGTTTGTGCCTTGTTCTTTTGCGCATATGGGTCAGTTCAGGACCATGACCAGTTCACACTCCAATTGGAAACAGCCGAACAAAAAAATCTGATCAGAGTAATGAATCAGAATTTGGCACTAAGGCTTGCAGTGTGAATGTAAAGCCCGTACCACACTGCCTGCATGACCAGCGCGTGGCGGCTGCCTCGCTAAACTGCTGCGTCTCTCACGCATGTGGTGTCCACACCGACAGTGTTGCTGCTGCTGCTGCTTTCAGCCTTTTCTTTCTACATACAGTTTGCCTTTCGTAATGGTCAATTCATTTAAATATAAAGGTCATTTATATTTATTTTAGACAGGAAAGGTTAAGAATCGTGTGCTCATTGTAAATAATAATAATCCACACTTAAAATCCGGTACTCTTTTCATTCAAGGAGCCCTGCAAGTCACTGCATTTTCCACAACACAGTCCTGCAAATATTTCAGAATAAAAGCCTTGTGCTAACAAATGAAGGGATTCTGTCCACAGAAACAAATGCTTGAGGGCTTTTATTTTGAAACGGGGAAAAATAAATGAATCCTAAATCATAAAAATAAATGTTTACTTTTTTACATGTGACATATTCTACAGATACCGACATTGAAACTGTAGTAGGAATAAGGTAGGAGTAAGGTAGGAGGAAAATGCCAGACTTCGCCTCACTTTGTTTTCAGAACACATTCAGTTTGACATTGTTTTTGTAGTAGCACATTTAGTTTAGGAATTAAGCCATGTTTGTTTTGTTTTCACCAATTGTTAAACTGTTCGTTCTTACCAGTCGGTGGTGAGTAATGACGTATCCACGCCACTGACGTCAATTTCAGTTGACTCAGAAGCACCGGCAGTGGAAAACAGGAAACACACTGCTGTTAATTCTGTGGTCTGTTTGTGTGTGTTACTGGATTTAGCAATGCTCACACGTCATCATGTGGCTCACCATAAAACTTTTGAAATTATGAAGTTTCTGGCCTTTGATTGGTCATTTCCCTGTTGATTCACAATAAGACAGACATAAATAAGGAGGTGAGTGAGCTGAGACCAGAGTAGAGTGCTGGAGATCAAATGCAGTCATGTGGTCGTAATGATTTTGCTTCAGGCAGCCGAGAGAAAGATTCAGAGACGAAGGTAAAGTCACACTGTCGTATCTGTGCATACAGCAGATACGTATGGTTCAGGACTGTTAATCAACATTGCCTGGCGAGAATACAAAATGTGTAGTTTCCCAAACTAGCATGAAAATTGATGTACTACTGGAAATAATAATGAGCAAACATGAACACAATTTATAACACTAATAACTTCAATAAAAAAGAACATGTAAAATTGCAAGAAACAGGAAAGAAGTTGTAATATAATAATTAAAAAAAAACAGATTTACCTGAACATAGAAAAAGAGATGAGAGAGACAGAAATAGATGGACACAGAGAGACACCGACGGTTTCAGACGTTGGGTTTGAGCCGATGACTCGCAGAGAGGGAACAACTAAAGCTACTGGCAGCAGCACACACACACACACACAACAGGATGTGAGAGCAAAGTGTCTCTGTTGACAGCTGCTGACTGAAGCTGCACCTCGACCCCTGACTGATCCATGCACTTTACTTGGAATTATAATCCTGCACATTGCATTTCAATTTTGGCAGGAAAAGTGTGAGATTATTGCTGTGCCAATACCAATCACGAACGTCAATGTGCTATACTGTGTATGTACATACAGTATATATACTGTGTAATACTTATACTTGTACTTCACTCAAGTATTTCCATTATATGCTACTTTCTACTTCTACTCCACTATATTTTAGAGACAAATATTGTATATACTCAGCTTTAGGTACTTTTCAGATGACAGTTTTTCATACTCCAGTGAAAACCATGAATCTCCAGATGTTTTGATGATGAATGATTGTGATAAACTGAAGGATGAAGTGTTCCTTTATGTGTTGTAAACTCTTTAAAAGCCTCTTGGATCAGCTGGAAAATGCATCGTCACAAAGCAGAAACAGGCTGTTTTTTTCTGACATCATGAAACATTGACTTTTTAGAGATACGTGATCCTCACAGGATAGCAAAGCGACGGACATATGATCTTATAGAATATGATGCATTGCTGTAGATTAAACTAGCCAAAAGTATATAAAAGGATGATGATGTGAAATGCAACATACACATTAATGCAGTAGTAATATTAATCCAGAAACAACTACTGACCGTTGTACTGCAGAATGAGTACTTTACTTTTGACACTTGAGGTAATCTGCTGATACTTACATACTTATATTTCAGTAAAGTTTTGAATGAAGGACTATTACTTGTAGTGGAGTATTTTCATTGTGGTAATAGTACTTTTACTGCAGTTAAGGATCTGAATATGTTTTCCACTGCTGTATAATATATATTATTAGGTAAACTAAAGCTTCCAACCATATCTTGAGGGCTTCCCCAGCTGATGGAGATGCTCAGTTGTCATGACGATGTTGGAGTTGTTATCACAGGACATGAGTATAGAATTTAGGTCACCTGGTAACAGGTGGTTGTATATATGCGGAGCGATGGTCAGATGTGGATGCCCTCTTTCACCGGCCGTCCACTGACTCCTGGCCGATGACCTTTGACCTCTTCCCAGTCTTTGCTGTGAGTGGTTTGGTGGTTTTGGTCTGGTGTTTGGACAGACAGTTGATGGTGTCCCTTTCCGTGATCACTCAGTTTCTTGTCCAGGATGCTTGCCATTTCACCACTGTAGTGTTCCCCACAGCTGTCCCATGTGGTGTCATGATGATGTCATAAACAAACCCAGTCTTGCCATTGGGGGAGGATGCTGTCTTCGGGGTGTACCAGCAGAGATCTAATAGTGTTGTACGGTTTGTGTTAAGTGCCTGTGACCTGTAGATCGTGCCTGGATGTTCCTACTGCCCAGCTATGTAAGGGAGTCCCACTGGGATCACCGTTTATGTAGCAGTGCCCGTCTTAGTCTGATGTTGACTGAGATTTCCATCAACCACTCTTTGTAACCATTGGCCTGAAGCAAGACATGCTCTACTTTTAGTTTTAAATAGTGCTTTACAAGGTTATTGGGTAAAATGTTCTGAACATCCTTAAACTAAATCACCTTTCTGTCCAACCCCAGCTTTATCTTCTACTTCTTCTTCTTCTTCTTCTTCTTCTTCTTCCTCTTCTTCTTCTGTACCTTAACATTATCGAGCCAATTCTTCTGTATGGTGCCATCTAGGGTTGGGCGATTGAACACATTTTTTATTGATTTTGGGCGATGTTTGTCATTTTATTTTGCCAGTTGTTGCCAATGGTTTGCTTCCGAAAAAAAGGGAGCTCATCTAACTCGGTGAAATTAGGATTTATTTTAACCAAACTAGAGTTGGTGATTGTTGGAAAGACTACTCACTTTTGGTGAGTTTTATTTTGTTTCTGTCGAGTTTGAGTGTAGTGCCATCTGTTTTTTCCATATATTTACTATCACCAATAAGAATAAACGCATACAGATTACTCATTTAACGAGCAAACTCATAGCTATTCCTACCCCCAACTTATCCGATTGTGTCACCTCATCCCTGATCTGCAGACAGAGCTGGTCCTGATCTTCCTGGGGCCCTGAGCAACATTCTGCTCACATCTTCCCTCACACCTGACACCCCAGTGTGTTACACTGCTACAATACAATCAGGCCCGTTCAGACTGGCTCCTCCAGATTTCCTTTTATACATTTTCAAATGTAAAATACTATTTACACTACGGCTTGGCTGATGTTGGTCTGCCAGATCTGTACGGGCCCCAGCATCATAACAGGAAACGCAACCTTGAATTTGTCGGTCCCGTAGGATTCAGTTGAAGCAAATAGGAATATTTACAGAGACAGTTGCTTTCTATTCAGTGGTGACCGCCACATTGTGTCTTTGTTTCACATGCAGCATGTCTTTGAGATGTTGCAGTGAAAAATGCAATGGCCAACATGGGACCACTGGGTAAATCAGCATGCAACATATGATTTCGAGGATTCATTTAATCAAATCTGCTTTATCAGACATGGAATATGATAGATGAGTTGAACGGTGGTGTCAACCTGTTGGTGTAGATTGCGAAGAAGATTCAGACGTGTTCCTGTGTGCTTCTAAATGACCGGCGTTCGATTTGTTGACTGCTTTATGTCCCTCTCAGCAGTTCATGTGTCCCTGATGACAAAGAGCAGCATGTCATTTCTTTCTCTCTAGCCTGGCTGTAAAAACACTTGCAGCCACTTTTATGGACTCATTAACAAAACCGCGGAACAATCAATGAAAACAGCCTCCCTTTCTGCACCCTCACTGCCTCTCTCTCTCTCTCTCTCTCTCTCTCTCTCTCTCTCTCTTGTTGTCTGTCTGCTATTATTCTACAAGCGCCGGCTCCCTGTTTTGCATCCGTTTGTGTACATATCATTTTTATTTTTTTTGTGCGCCGTTGTCGATAAGCGGTGGTTTGTTTAGAAATACGGTTGCTCGGAGGAGGTTGTAGGAGCGCTTCCGTCTGCCAGTATGGCTGTTTGGGGCTGGGAGGATGGTAGGAGATGACTGTCAGCTTCATCAACATGTGTGCTTTCAGTTCACAATTGTTGCTCCTCCGTGTGGTTTGAGTGGAGAGAGGCACAGCGTCTGGGATTACTTAGTCTGACTCAACAGATGTTTGCTCGGGAAAAATGGGGATTTCTATTACTGTTTTCTGAGCTGGCAGATGGAAAACTCAAATTCTTTCGCTCCCTTAATGCTTCACCTTCTCTCCCACGTTGTTGCCACTTGACTGACTGCAGCTTGCATCCCATGAGGCCTCCGGAAAAAAATAACATCAGCAGATGAAAACTGTCACATCCCTAAAGTGAACAACCAAAGACCACCTTAGAAAGACATTAACTCCAATATTCTGTGTCATATTCATTTTTTTTTTTTTTTTTACATATAACATGAGAAGAAAAGTCTGCCAATGACAAAAAAGCAGCCTAGTGTTTAGTTTCTTGTGAGTGTTTTATCAGGGAAGATATTATACTGAAAATCACTCCAAACAGCATATTATTAAGAAAATGACATTATATGCAGGAGTTTTTTAACTGAACAGGACTGACTGTTTTGGGTAGTAATGTTTCCATTAACAAAATTTAACAAAACAGAGAATTCAGATTGCATCTCAAGATTCATATGATACCACTGTATGTGTACTATCTTAAAAACTGAAACCTGTAACGGCCTTCAAAAGTAGTGTTAATGCCAGTCAGATTACTTTCAGAGAAGTTAACAGCAGGCCAAGTAAACCAAGAACTGAGGAGGAGAATGAGTTTTAAATCATGGTGATCTGTGAGACAGGCAGAGTCTAATTAAAATATAACCTATGGTTCTATTTTTCACTTTTAGATTGTTAAATGATGTTAGAAATATGCTTACCTGTAGGCTGCAGTTTAATTTTTGGCCTATTCAAGCAAGACAGTTTTATTTAAAAGATATAAATCAGCTTACCTCGTTTTTTCAGAATGTAACTGGTGCACTCTGGTCAGATTTAATTATTGTTTTTCTCTTATAATTAAGGTCAATATGGTAGCTATAATATGAGCAGGTTAAAAGGCAATGTCAATCCTGTATGCACAAAAATAACACTGACAACTTGGTTGCTTCTAGATTTGAAGCTGTCACAACTTACAAATGTCAATGTCATAAGACAGCAAATTGCAATCTGCTTATAACATACACACACAAGAAGCGACATTTATTTTGTCGAAGTGGCATGAAATACATCTTTACATTTTCACGAAAAATATATATTTTATCCCGTGTATGATGGAACACTTGAAGTTTTATAATTTACGGTACTTAAAGCCTGTGAAAAACTTGGTTTCAAATAATGAGTACTTCTCTATAACATTAAATATCCATGAGCAAATAAGCAACAATAAAAATAAAAGTCTTCCGCAACTGACATCAGATTTTGATTCAAATATTACTAAACATAATTTGCACTCAGAAGAATGTTACATAACCTTTTTACAACTGAGCTTTGCCCACTTCAAAGCAGTGAGAACATAGCACGCACATAGCCAGAAGCTGATTGAGAAAATAGGGTTTCAGGGCATTTAAGGGGAAACATACTGAATGATTACTAAAGATTTTCTTTGGCCTTTTGTGATCTAAAGCAATGTCTTTACTGGGGATTTTCAGCTTCAACAGCCTGCTATGTTTGAGTCTGTTGTAATTTCCCATCCAATATATGGAGAATGTGGGTATATTCCACTGGTTTCCTACTTTGACATGATCCAAAGGGACCATTTAGCATGCTTCAGTTTGCTAAAAGTAAAAGAGGTTTCGTAGGCAATTCTTCTGTGTCCCTGAACAAATAACAAAAACTGCTGACTTTTGAAGGCGGCCGACGAAGCAGTTTATCTTCTCGCATCAACATGGCAGCTAACATGATTTCACACTATGAATATGGATTATGTATAATGCCCTCATATACGCAATAAATGGGAAATATTAAATGTCACCTTAAGCTATGGGTTTTTTGGATATGGAGATTTTTATTTATGGATATTTTGTTTGTTTTTTACCCAAGCGTGCGGATGTATATATTTTCCAGTCTTAAGCAAGATAATTGGTTCAAAAACTTGTACAGCCCTTTATCTAAAAAAAAGATAAAATAAGAGATACTTCAAATGTCCCCATAGGGAAATTTGTTTTCAGATTCCGTCCTACAGTTCTACATTAGATAAAATCAAACAACAACACATAGCTTCCATGTAACAGTTTGCACATACACATACACATCTTCTGACATTGGCGACATATTGCACAACCTCCAAGGCCAACATCCTACTTTACATTAGAACCTCCATGGCCAACATCCGACATTACATTACCACTACCATGGCTAATATCCTACATTACATTACAACCTCACATTACTGCAGTCTTGGAAAGGGAAGGGTGAGCAGAGGGGTACTCAGTTGGTTGCAATCTGCAGCCACACCACTAGATGTCACCAAATCCTACACACTGTCCCTTTAAGACCTTTCTTGAGTACAAATTAAAGAACAAATCAACCCAGTTTCACGGGAAGGTGCATAAACAGCTGCGGACATTCTGCGTGTCTTGAGGATGCATTTTAGCCTTTTCATGTCATTTGTACGCCGCTTTTTGTGTGTCATTTGTACGCAACGCAAGTAAGTTAAGTTGAGGCAACAAAACCACTAACTTAGGTTTAGGCAACAAATCCACTTAGGCTTAGGAAAAATGTCATGGTTGGGTTTGAAATAGGTGTGTAAACTAAGTAAAATACATACAGAAACAACAGAACAGAACTACAGAAAACACATTACCTAACTTGCAAAACAAAACATCGGTCTCAAACACCGGCTTCCTGGTTAAAAGTCTTATGTTTTTTGGACCCAACCACCTCCCCTCCTACCCGCCACAAGCAGTCTTTCTTGCTTTTTATTCTGTGTCACTAGCACTGAGTGTAGCATATTAACGCAGAGCGTTTACACTGAACTCACTGCAGACTACATGGTGTAGAAATGACACGTCAAAAGTAAGAAAGGTGTTCGTACTGCACACTAAATGCCTTGCGCATTATCGTGGCATTCATGTGCGTTTTCGTGCAAATGGGCTGGAACAAATTTAGGAAGATATTGCCTATTGTTACTGACCAACATGATGCCACACATTTCTTTTCCAAGTAGGGTGATGAAAGAGGAGTGATGGATTTCACTCCTTTGCAGCCTGTGCAGGTGGATGTGCTCCCTTTACTTCAGTCATGCTCTCATTACTCCATCCACACGTATGTTGTTCTCAAATTTTCCTGTGTAGGTCACATGGGGGTCAAAATGCTTTTCTTCTGATGGTGGTAAACAGCTGCACTTTATATAGGACGCATTACAAGAGCGCTACGGAGGGGGGGAATGTTCCATGAAAATAACTCAGAATTTATGAAAAACATTCTCTGAGATTAAAAGTGGTAAATTTACGAGAAAAAACTGGAATATTCTCTGAGATTCTAAAGTCATATATTTGCAAGAAAAAAAAATCTGAAATTCTCTGAGATTAAAGTCACAAATTTACAATAAAGCAAAAATAGTGTTTCTTTTTTTGTCGCAAATTTATGAGAGAATATTAAAAAAAAAATTCCTCGTAAATTTGTGCCGGGTTTCTCGTAAATTTACCACTTTAATCTCAGAGAATATCAAAAAGAAATTTCTCGTAAATTTATGACCTTAATCTTGGGAATTGTGAGTTTTCCTTGGATTCTTACCCCCCTCCTCCGTCTCACCCTAATTGTAGTAGTAGGACAATTAAGTTGACTCAAACAAACCTTGTGTGAAAGTCGTCTTATGTGTGCATGTGGGCACATACTGTTTGTGTTATTAGCAGTAAGTGAAACCTGTGTATTCCTGCTGAGTGTAATTTGTATGTTAGGTATTGAAATGAATGGTTTTGTCTATCTTTCTATCTGTAGTGAAGTTGTTGTTAAAATATTCTATTTCACTGTAGCTACAGTCTGATGTTGCAGCCGTGGTCCTCATTAAAAACCGCCACTCCCCTGACTTCAAACAGAAATAGAACACATGATCATCGCTAGTGAATTTAGGTCTTTGCTCACAAATATAGCTGGCAGATTTGGACACACAAATAGACCATCTAAGCATGGCAAGAGAGAGGAGAAATCTGAATAACAGAAAAACAGTGCAAGTGGTGTAGGGCTAGTTTCAGGAGTGAGAGATTGGAGGAGGGGTGGGGGGGACTACAGTACAGCATAAACATGGAACAGTTCATTCAGTCATAAAAACGTTGCTTCTGAATGTAATCTTCATATTATACGTATAAACATAATTTCCAAGAGACCGGATTGTTGCGAGTAACAAGAGATAATACGATTTTAATTAAACTATACCGGTAAAAGACTATGAAATACTCTGGGAAAACTGAGCTCTTGTTGCATGGAAATCAGCGTTTGTAGTGCTGCAAAAAGTAGCACTCTGAAATTAGACCCACCAATTACATTAGTCTGCTTGTATTTCATGAAGTGTGTTCCTGTGTGTTGACTGATACATAAACTCATATCAGGTTCTACCTTTCCCCTGTTCTTATCATGTTTCTCTAATTACCTCCAGTTTGCTTGTGGTTGCACGCTAAATTATCCATGATCAAACACTCTCTCGTGCACACACTCAGACTGTAAGATTCTTGTCTGTATATATATATCACACACGCTAGTCTGATCTATATCTCCTTGTCTGTTTTCTCCTTTTATTCCCATTATGACTTTCCTGCTGCTGATGTTGTAAACGTCTGTGCTGTGTTGTTTCATACCTCCCTGCCACTCATTTTCCCGCCTCTCTGTCTGGGATGTGTGTGTGAGGAGAGTAAGGGTGTGTGGTTTCACATATGAATGTGAGCTATAGCCCAGAGCGTGTATATGTGCACGTATCTCCGTGTACATGTGTGTAATCACGCCATATCTCCCTTGTCTCTGTTGAGGTGTTTGTGTGCGTGCGTGTGTGTGTGTAAATAGTGTATTTCTGTTAGCCAACTAGACAACTTGTCATGTCAGCGTGTGTGTGTGTGTGTGTGTGTGTGTGTGTGTGTGTGTGTGTGTGTGTGTGTGTGTGTGTGTGAAGCTAAATAGGATTTCCTCAGAGTATGAAATCTGAAGGTGAGCTCATCCAGGTGGAACATTGACTCCTAAGCAGTGTGAAAAAATACAAAAAACACATACCGGGGATGACAAGCCTTCATGTTCTACATCACACACACACACTTACATGAACAGCAGCACACACACACACACACACACACACACAAACAAGCATATAGATTTCCAACTGAAAATACCTTCTTAACCTTTTTAAGGTGAGAAATGAATTTGGATTTATCTCACTTAATTTGCTTCCTCGTCTCAGCGGATGTTTGTTATATAGACCTAGATATATTTCACTGCCATTTTGTTCCCTTTACATTTTTTTTTTAATTTTAAAACATCTTTCCTTGATTGATATTTTTATTTATTGTGGAACAGCTATCTGCCTTGCACAAATGGTGACTAATTAAACAAAATTAATAGTTTCCCCAAAAATGTTATCACTATATATATATATATATATATATATATATACATAGATCAATGTTGATAAATAATATTATATATAGTGTTTTTTGTGACCAACTTTTAATTGGGTTACCTTGTTTTTTCCCCCTTTTGTAGTCATTATGGCAGAGACAATACATATGAAAATCAAGTAACTGAAATGTTGTGTTGACACTGCATAACGTATCGACATCTATTGACTGAGGTAATCACATATGCATTACTAGAATGGCACTCGGAGAGCGCAGACCTCCGCCAAGGTGTGTGACTTTAAAAACAGATCACAGCTCACAGCTGGCGGTACCGTGAGGTGGTCGGCTTGTTATTAACACAGTGTGTTTCCGTGTAACACACACACACATCCACACACGTATCTCTCTGCTCAAAGAAGGAAGTAGGAGGCGGGGTCATGCGTCATCATCGCGTCATCAGTTACACTGCGCATGTGTGATATCCTGTGGTTTTAATGCTCAGGCTGATCGGAATTTGGATCATGATCCGGATCGCCACCAAAATCGAATGGATTCTCTAATGGACATTGTGCTGATCTAGCCAACAAATGTGATAAATGGTTCCTTTTTTGAAGACTTGATGTAGATCAACACTGTCAAATATGACAGTGGCATATCCTGACACGTTGATGTGCGGGGTCACATTGAAAACAGGCAGGTGTTTGACATGCAGCATATACCACAGGTGTGTGTGTGGCCCCTGAGACCTGTGGCCCAAATCTTTCAGAAGCAAGGAAAACTCTGGTTTCCTGCATGAAAGTCTGACACGCTACACACTCATCCAACACTTTGACCTGACTATCTGCTTGGTTACATGAAGGGAACACTACTTCTTTCATTGGCACTGACCAGTGGCATTTAATATATTTATTAAAGATTATTTTTTGGGCATTTGCCTTTTATTTGATAGTGATAGACATGAAAGGGGGAGAGAGAGAGGTGGAATGACATGCAGCAAAGGGCCACGGGTCGGATTCAGGCCGCTGTGGTAAGGACTCAGCCTTAATACATGGGCCCCCGCTCTACCAGGTGAGCTATCGGGGCGCCCAAGAAGTGGCATTTATAACCTGTCACAATATCCACGTTTATAGTAGTAGTTCACAGCACAGGTCTTATTGCAGTTGGTGATTTGCATCCAAGTCTATGGCTCCCCCCAAAATTATCCCCACTCACTAGCACAGAGTCTCACACTGACAACTCCGCATTAAAGGGACTCTATGTAAGAATCAGAAATTGCTTGTTAACAGCGATATCTGTGGCCGTTAAGTCAACGAAATTCAGCGTCCTGTTGCTCGCGCTTGTGCTCGCTCTACATAGACATGAACGAGCATCGCTCAAAACAGTGAGGCGACACACGTCAGCTAAAACCACAAATTGGCAGTAATGTTAGCTGACCAGAGGAAGGTCTCTCCATGAATCAATGCTGATCCTAGTGTTGGCTTTTCCTGCTTCCGCCCCCCGACCACGGTCGGGGGGAACAGGGGAGACACCGGAGTTTTGGTCGGAGACGATAACGTTTCTCGCTGCGGAGCCCCGTCACTTCACAAGACACGGGAAACCTCTGTTGGTTTGGAGGAGCTGCAGCAGTTATTTCTGCACAAACGGCCACTGTACATTCACTAGATATTCTCAGAGCTAAACTAACTCTTCTGTAGTGTGGAGTGTGCGTGCATGCACGTGAGAGGTGGAGCGAGAGAGCAAGTGAGAACGAGCGCGGTGTGTGAGTGAAGGCAGGCCGGCAGAGGAGCAGAGGAGCAGAGACTCCAGCCCTGGAGACCAAAGCTACGGTCTCCCCTGTGTCTTCTGACCGCGGCCGGGGGGCTTGAGCAGGAAGAGTTAACACTGTTTTGCAAGACAGGCTTCACTAGATAGAACTTTGCTGCTTCCGTGTAGTTTGTGTTGGAACAGCGTAGCCACACGCGAGCGCGCATGGGACACCGACCCACAATGATTTGTAAGAGTGTCAGTGTAAGAAGTTACAAACAGTACCTTTAAGGGTTAGGGTATAACATTAAACTGTGGGACAAACTCCACCATAACCAGCAAACATCTGTCACCACCAAGCATACTGATGGACACCTTGCTCGTTAAGCTGTTGAGTGATATAACCTGCTGTCATTTGCTATAAATAGATGTTAGTCCTCTTAAATTGATTGATGTTTGCACATTATGGATATGACACAAATCAAATGGCCTTCCTATATACTGATTGTTGATATTTTAATGTCTTGCAGGAGGCAAAAAGGGGAGAGGACAGACTTTGGACTGGACTGAACTACTCCAAGAATACCACAACTACAACCACTGCACCGCTACTCCTGCCTCGCTGCTGCACATCTTCAGCCATCGCCTCAAAATGATGGAAAACCCTCATCGCTGACTGGCTTGTCTACCTTCTGACAAGCGGAGCTTAAAGATGACATCTCTGCTGTTTTCTTCTCCGTCGTAGTGGTTGTTGGCAGGACCTTTTGGAGGAATATTTTTGTCATATTGTGAGGAGTATTTCTCTGATTTCCCTTCAACCCAATCCGTAGGAAACCAATGGCTGCTACATTCCCGCCGGATGGTTGGCGATGCCTGGATTTTAAAAAGGATCGTTAGTAATCACGACCTCTTCTGCCCCGAGTTACCCACTTTACTTATGCCTGTGTGTGAATGTGATTTTAGTGTGATTGTGTGTTTGTGTTTGCATCTGCATGGCGTAAGTGAGAGATAGAAAAAATAAGGATTTTGTACTCAGATAGACGACGACGCAGCGAACAAGTTGAAAACAAGGAGTAGCAGTTATGTCCCGGTGGAGGCACTATCCAAGGACTGGGTGTCAGCTACTTCAGACTGCCAAGAGTGGGAGCAGGATGATGGGATACGTAAGGCTCGAAGGCTCCTTAAGCAGCGGCCGCTGGGTGTCCTCCCTAATATGGCTGGGACTGCTGCTGCTGCTGCAGACATCACCGGCCGCCGTGTCGGCTCAGAAACTCGACGAGAACGACCCCGTGGTCACCACCACGTACGGCAAGCTGCGTGGCATTAAGAAGGAGCTCAACAACGAGATCCTGGGTCCCGTCGTGCAGTTTCTCGGCGTCCCGTACGCCGCCCCGCCCACCGGCGAGCGCCGCTTTCAGCCGCCCGAGCCGCCGACGTCGTGGCCGGAGATCCGCAATGCCACGCACTTTGCCCCGGTGTGCCCTCAGAGCATCGTGGAGGGCCGCCTGCCGGACGTGATGCTGCCGGTGTGGTTCACCAACAGCATCGACGTGGTGTCCACGTACGTCCAGGACCAGAGCGAGGACTGCCTCTATATTAACATCTACGTCCCCACTGAGGATGGTGAGTTAGCCAGCGGGGCCCAGGGGGCAGGATGGTTGTGGGGTTCAAGCGGGTGGGCGGCGGGCGGAGGGTATTAAACCCACAGCATTCTGGTAGTAGAGAAGGGTGTGTTGTTCCTGTCTCCGTCCGTCTGTCAGTAGAGGCATGACCTTGTGCATGTTTAAATGTGCATGACACTGCTATAGTACATGAGTGTGTGAGAGTGTTCTTTGTGAACGTGTGTGTGTCTGGCATCCATTGTGGCCAATTAATCCTCTTTTCATTCCACTCCATAGCTGCCTCCATCTTCTTCCTTCTGTTTTCCATCCTCCTCCACATCCTGCTGCTCCTCCACTCCTCTTTCTTCTCTTCATCACCTTATTTGCCCTCCTCCTCTGCAGACTCCCTCCCTTCCGTCCCGTCCCCCTCTCTCATGCCTGTAGCTCATCATAGCCCATTGTGCTCCGCCACAATGGCTACAGTTCATTAAACCAGACAGTCGTTGTCATGATCATCACCGATTGATTTGGCTGACTGGCTGAATGATTGGCTGGCCGACTGATAGACATGAATGCTGCGCTGATTGAGCTGGTGCGTTACGTTCTTTCCCCCTCTTGTTTTTATTTATCCCCTTTCCCTCCTGTTTTCTTTTTCAGTCAGTCAGCTTTATGTGTGTGTGTGTGCGTGTGTGTGTGTGTGTGAGCGTGTGTGTGTCGTGTGTGTGCGTGTGTGTGCATGCCGGCTCCTGTGTGCGTCACGCATCCAGGGAGCTCCATGTTATTCTTTAGTCTTTTATTCACTTTACAGTCAAAAGAATATCCAAGGAATGTGCCAGGAAACCGGGCAAGAAAATATGTAGACAAGGAGGTATGTATGAAACGCAACCTATATACAATGCCACAGAAAGAAAGAAGAAACTAGGAAAAAGAAGAACTATGTGGTACAGCTATAGAGAGCAATTGTGAGATCAAGGTCTACAAATTATTCAGGTCTCGACTCGGGGCATCTGCGGGATTTCAGAAGGCTAAATTTAAGAGACAGGACCTTTTAAAACGCTACCTGGAAGTAAATTTAAGGCCACTTTTAAAAAGCAAAGTAGGAAAACGAAGCTGTCAAAGCCAGTCTTCCTCGACCTGAACATATACCTAATACGGTTCAGAAAGTAAGAGCAGGAAAAAAACCCTTTCAGATTTGTCTGACTTGGAAAAGGACCATTAGGTATCCTGCAGATATTAGCGATAACATATTTGCCACTACAACCCTAAATCAGCCATGTAATTTGTAGACCTTGTGACGGCGGTGGTAATATCCGAGGTACTGCTGCTGCTGCTATACTGCACTACCTGGTTGTCATCGATGTGTGCTCTCATTGGTCAGCAAGATTGGGGAGATGTGATTGGCTGCCAGATCAGTAGGGTCAGTAGGTGTGCAGTAATGATGCTTGATGTGTGAGGAAGATAGCGGCATATTAGATCAAGCACACTGTCACAAACACACACACACACACACACACACACACACACACACACACACAGTGATGTAGTTGTGTGCCGTGTTAAACAAGATGAGCTCAGGCTGGACCTTGACTGTGTAATCTCCATTAAAAGAAAGCAGAGCTGTGTTGGGGTTGGCTCGGGCTACTGTATCAAGCACTGTTTCATCAAGATAATGCCCTCCTCCTCCCTCTCCTCTCTGTCTCTCTCTCCCTGTCTCCCTGACTCTCTCCCTCTTTCCTGGATGTGTGCAAGCTTTTTTCTTGTGGATATATGTTGTGTGTGTGTGAGAGAGAGAGAGAGAGAGAGAGAGAGAGAGAGAGAGAGAGAGAGAGAGAGAGAGAGAGAGAGACAGCTGCTGACAGTGTCCTTGATAAGGTCTGGGGTGTTAATGTCATTTTCTTGGCAGCAGGCTGCATTATCACTTAGTGTACATCCCTCCTCTCCTTACTACACGGATACATGTACACTCTAACCCCGATGCTCTTTTCTCCTCTCCTCTCCTCTCCTCTCCTCTCCTCTCCGTAGACATGTTGCGCACACACACACAGATAAACAGAAGGGGAGATGCATTTAAACTGGGGAGATTATAGAAGCTTACATATTAGTCACACAGCATGGAGAATCATCATTATAAAAAAAACCCAAGACCCAGACAATCTGTTGCAGATTTTTTTTATCATTTTATGGAAAAGGGAGATTACAACATATCTATCAAGGTAAAAAAAGAAAAAGAAAACACGATGTGAGTATATAGCTGCACCGTATATGGTCAGTATGTGAATGTGTGGTTAAATTGTTACACAAATAGTCAGTGGTCATGACTATAATGTTTTGTGAACAGTTTTTTTCCACTTCTACCAGTCAGTATATTAGACTTTTTATACGAGGTGAAAAGGTATTAGCGTGACATACAGTATGCAAGGTTAAAAGTATTTCAGTTTTTTATTAAAGCATGTGTATCAAAAGCATTCATCATAGAAGTGGTGTTCAATATATACATACGTCGCAAAAGTTTATCAGCGTTGAGATTCTCCCGCTGTCATCACTGATGTTGTTGCTGCCGTATTTATTCCTATATGGAGTGTTAATGGAGCAGCTACGATGTTAGCATAGCCTGGCATTGATTGATCCGAACTCCATTCAGAAAACAAGCATTATAAAGGTTGTTTGCTTGTTGTGTTGCGGAAAGACCCGACAAAGCATGAATTCAGACTTTTTACTAATCAGCATCATTATGTAGTTATTTGGGCTTCACTTTTGATCCGTTTACAACGACGTCGCTGCCGTATTTATGCCAGCTACAATGTTAGCATAGCCTTGCAGTGATCGATCCGAACTCCGTTCAGAAGACAAGCATTTTAAAAGTTGTTTGCTTGTTGTGTTGAGGACAAACCTGACAAAACATGAATTCGGCCTTTTTACAAATCAACATCATAATGCCGTTATTTTGGCATCATTTTGATCCGTATTGTGTTATTATTGTTATTTGGGTTCATAGCGCAGTAGCGACGTGTGGCTTGCTAGATACAGTCAGTGCAGAGGCACTGTATGTGAATACAGCTCGGGTGACGTTATGAACCCAGGCCAATGAGGAAACTCCAACAATCTGTAACTTCATCACTCACTCACTCAGTGACAGACTTTTGCATTTGTAGGGCTGGCCCTCTGCGGTCGAGCCAGAAAAAAGAAAGTAAAGCAAGATGGCGGATCTGTGGCCTTACCACAGTAGAAGCTGCTTTTCTTTGGCGTATTTCTTTGGCTTTAGTTTACTACCCACTGAGCAAAATGAGAGATGTCGGGGAACCATATAATACTCTCACAATATGCACTTCATTAGGCAAGACTCTATACAGTTTCTCTTCTATGCAGTAGTCCATGGGTAATTAAAATGTACATTAAATCAACTTAACATTAATGCAGGTCGGCCACTTTGATTGTAAAAAAGTGCTCTTTCAGAAGAGAAGGTTCAACAGTCATTCTAACTCATTTGTGTACAAATTCAAAGCTTAATAAAATGATTACAGACAGCTGATACATTAATGGACCTGAGTAGGAGAAATACAATGAATGGATCCGAGTGAGTGTGAAAATGATGTCAGCGGTATGTTATGGCCCTCAAGGTCACCCGGGCCGATATTAATCAAACAGCTAAAGGTCACATTTTTGACTTCCTGAATAAAGAATCCTTATTTTCTATCTGTCACTTTCATCACGCAGCTGCACGCAGGTAGAAACGCCAAATAACAAAAACAAGAACTTTGTCTTCTATTCGCAGATGTAAAAATAACAGCTTTTATCTGGACTTTAAAATACTAGACCCCAGTAGGTCTGTTAGGCTTAGCTTGCCAGGGTCTTAGATGGCTGCAGTAAAGGGGTGAGCTCACACCTCAGGAATTGGAGCCATGTTAGATTTCGCACCTCATGATTGACTTCTAATGCCAACCTTCAGAGCTAATACAGGAAGTACCCTACATGTAGCGAGGTAGAAATTAAGAGGTTGCGGTGGTGTGTGTGTGTGTGTGTGTGTACTGCTGCTGCGTCAGGCTTTCATGCAGGAGATTGGAGTTTGTGTCCCGTTACAGGCCTCCAATTAACCTTTGCCGTTGTAAGCCTCCGCGCCGGCGACAGCTGTGGCCAGAGGTTTTATGTTTTTAGGCTGTCTGTTAGTCCCATTCTCGTTATCTCAGGAACGCCGTGAGGGAATTTCTTCAAATTTGGCACAAATGTCCACTAGGAGGACTCAAGGATGAACTGATTAGAATTTAGTGGTTCAAAGGTCAATTTGACCTCACAAAACACGTTTTTGGCCATAACTCAAGAATTCATATGCTAATAATGACAATTTCACAGAAATGTCTAACAGAATAACATGATGAGGTGATGACATTTTGGACAGACAACTCGACTGGTTGGCGGTAATTCTAGTTATTGAATGTTCCAAAAACCTTTCCCTAACCTTTATCGAGTTTTTCATTTGCCCAAATTGATCTTGCCCTAGTGTATGTCTTTACCAGAGTTTACTTAATGTTAACCATGTCATAGTTAGTATGCATACATTTTGTAGATATAACCTTAAAGTCATAGACACTTAAAAAGAAGAAGTAGTTAGATACAGTCTTGAGGGAATCAGTCAATTCTACAGCATTCTGGAGCTTCCCTTTACAGTGGCAGAGCCCGACTTTCAGTTCAGTCGTTATCAGTAACACGGCAGCACACAGTGTGGTCAGTGGTGCATGGTGTGAGTGGACAAATCATGGAGAGTGACTGGGTAATTTCATGGCTAGATGTGTGCAGCCACAGTGATGCGTTTGGTAACAGGGTTGTATTGGGAGAAATACATTTTCAGTAAGTGTGGTAGGAACTCAGATCAGTCATGATCAATCAAATCAACCGTATTCTGCACTCAGTGCCACAACGACCACAACTGTTTTATGATGAGAACAGTTTAGAACTGATGTGATATGGTAGCAATAAAAAGCTTTGTCCATGCTAACGTCTTTCAGCTGCAGGTGCAAAATTTTCATGAATGAATAAAAAGATAAAGTTGATTCAACTTAAAATAATTTGTAACCTGGCTGCCTTCAAATTTCGATTTAGGCAAGCTAAGAAACTTAAGTTGTTTGCACATATATCTGTGTTCCTTAAACTTATAATAAATAGTTGGGGGGGACAAAAGTGAAGCTGACAAAATAGTCCCATCAACTTTATACTTTAAGTGTAATCAACAAGTTTTTTTTAGTGATACCAACAAGCCATTTTAAGTTGTACAAACCTAAATCCTAGTTGAGACAACATAGAATGACTAGTCAAACCGACTCACTTGTACTGATATTTTGAGTTGTGTAAACATGAAAATAAAAGTTGGTTAAACTAAGCATCTTGTTGAATCAATTTATCATTTGAGTTGTGTAAACATAATAATACAAGGTGGCTCAACTAAGCATCTTGTTGCATTAACTCATCTTTTTTAAGGCAGCCAGATAACTTTTCAAGGTAATAGTTAATCTTACTTGCGATGTTAAGTCCATTAAAAAATTAGGACTGTGTAATTTGCCCCACACAACTTCAGACAACAGAACTACATAAAATTGACTCATGAACATAAAAAAACAGCATATGTGAATGTCATCAGCTGACAGGAAGTACACATGGACACAAGATGTTGCCTAGCAACACAATTCTGTTGCAACTTCGTTGAAATGCGCCAAAACGGAGCGTTTCAGACAGAGGGTAAATACAGGCATATTCAGGCCGACAGTATGAGGGAAATAATATGTAAACATGTTCTAGTAAAAACATAAAATACGAGTATGAACCTCAAAATGAGCATGATATGGGACCTTTAATTAAATTTGACCAGAAGAACTTTTGTTAGTGACTCTGCATACCAATCATGCCAGAGTTCACAATGAACTAAGTGAAACAAGGTTAAAAGGGGCATGCAGGAAGAGAGCCAGATATGGGCGGTGATGAAGAGCAGACATGGAGTGATATTGGAGTCAGAAGGACAAAAACAAAGTGAGACCATGCAGGACAAAGAGAGACAAACACTAGAGCAGCGGTGAAAGTGAATGACACAGAGTGTCACTGCTGTGGGACTCCTCTTTGTGTCCTCAGAAGGACTATTGTAAAGTCCTGTGCCACGCTGGTTCAAAGAGGCCTTCTGTGGTTAAAAGCATTGCTTTAGATGTGTCTGGGATAGAGTACGGTCATTAAGTCATCACATGCTGGGATAGTGGTCTCTGTAATGAGATCAGAGGTAGCAACGCTACGGTTGGTCCTCTCTCCCCCTGCAGCTTGCATTCGCAATTAATTTCTGAAATTGAAGTAAATGCAGTAGAACCTCACTTCTCACAGATGACAGCCAACTGAACAGAAAAAGTAAAAAAAAAAAAAAAAAAGAAAAAAGATAATGACTGAGTGACACAGAGACATGCTCGAAAGGAGAACAAAGGCATTTATGTTGTGAGATAATAGACACGATATTATACGACATGCATATTAGTGAAAATCATTGCTTCACATCTGTCACGGCTCTTGTGGGTTTTAATGTTTTATGTGACAACGATCAAGAGTACTTCAAAATGATGTAGTTTGTACTTTGGTGGGAAAAAGAAAAGCTACAGATATATTGCTTGTTGAATGTCATGTTAACTTTGAATGACATTCTAAAACTAGGTAGGTAGGTAGGTACTTTATTAATCTCTGAGGGGAAATTTCTGAGTTACAGCAGCAAATGATAGATGAAGCACACAACAAGATTAAGAATAGAATAAGAATGATTAAGATTAAAAATAGGCATTAGCAATAAATGCTCTTAAAAGCTGGTTAGCAAGTGCCAAAGGTCTATATATATATATATGAATTAGGGCTGTCAATTGATTAAAATATTTAATGACGATTAATCGCATGATTGTCCATAATTAATTGTGATTAAGCAAATTAATCGCACATTTTTTATCCGTCCAAATTGTACCTTAAAGGGAGTATTTAATACTCTTATCAACATCGGAGTGGACAAATATTCTGCTTTATGCAAATGTATGTGTATATTTATTATTGGAAATCAATTAACAAAACGTTTGCGTAAGTTTGGAGCGTTATTTAACCTCCTTCCCAACGAGCTATAGTATGACATGGATGGTACCAATGGATTCCTTAGAGTATCCAGTTGTACATGATACCAGTATTTTTAGCTTTAGCTTTAAAACTGAGCCCGGTACAACCTCCGGAAGATCAATTGCGTCAATTAGTGGCGTTTAAACAAATTTGCGTTAACGCGTTATTATCACGTTAACTTTGACAGCCCCAATACTTATATTTATATTTACATATAATTCTGGTGGTGGAATTCCGGTGTAAGATAGCTGTTCATTCAGTAACATTAAAATTAATTTCGAGCTTTAAATACAACTTGACAACCTCACAGTTTATGAACCCAACTGATCAGATTTTCACCTGCTGAACCGACAATAAAACATTTTGTAGCCAACTGGGTAATGAAAGATCATTTTCAAACAAATTCATCATCAAAAATAATTGACTTTCAGGCATAAATGATTAACATTTAACTATACTGAGTTTCTAAAATTCCCTTCTGCATTGATTTTGATGTACCTGACCAGAACTCGGACCCACTCTGATCCACTCGAGCAGTAGACACGCAGACCCTATAGATCTGTGGCAGTAAAACAACCCGATTAGACTGAGTATGATTCGAACCCGGTTCGAATCAGGACCTCGGGAGTCGAGGTAGTAGTAGTATGGTATGTAGTAGTTGCCGTATACTGCTGACGCCAGCTGCTGGCTGAGTACCGGTTCTTACAGCACACTGCTTCATGGAATCAACCGATCACCCTTCAATGCTGTCAGACCTTGTAAAACAAAGGGGGAAAAGAAAATCTCTTTGAGGTGTCTCTGTGGTGGGTTGGAACTCCCTTTATGTCTACTTCATGTTGAATTAAGCATTGGGCTTTTAAAACCCAAACTAGGACATTTAACTGCAAACTAGGCCATTTCCCAGCGCGTGTACAAGCTGTTTAATATCTCAAATAGTTCCGGAAATATTTCAACATGTTGCATTATTCTGAAATTTTCCGTGCGCTGTCTCTACTCCAGAGGGGTTTTAGAATAGAAGCTCTATTGTTAATGTGAATTTCGTCAAGATGCAGGCAACTTCACGGAAGGTGATTTTTTTTTTTCCACTGTTTTCCTTCATGACTTCCCCTTCTCCCTCATCTCTTTCTTCTCCTGGTGTCTCTGTCTTTCCATCTGATCTCCCTCTTGCACAGGTTGGCCTTTTCCCTCGCGTCTGTCTCGGCCTTTTTATCCGTCCTGACCTATTCACCCTCTCACATCTCACTTTCCCTCTCTGTCCTTTTTCTCTTGCTCCTGTCTTTTTCGCTCCTATTCCTCGGGCTTTGCCCCAGTTTTGCGGTTGTTGAAGGAGGATCCTGCGGGAGCGGGGCGCATGCACACACATGCACACAAAGACACACCAACAGAGTGGAGGAAATAGAAGGAGGAGTAGGCATGGCCCGTCTTGTATTTGGGTCTCCCTTGAGGGGCTCTGTCACCTCCACTCACAACCTAACTTCTCCGTGCTGGTGTTTCTTCTTATGATTTTGTGTGTGTGTGTCTAGATGTATCCATGGATTTGGGTATTGTGTGTATGTGTCAGGATAATTTTAAGTTCTGTCCTCTCTGACAGGGTGTTTCGTGTTAAAGCTTGGCTGACTATCTGTGCTGGCTGCTGGGAAGGTGGTGGACTTGTCATTTTCAGTCTGGTCCCATCAGACCTTGTGTTTGATTCTGAACCAAACTTAGAAGGAGAAAGATAGAGAGTGTGAAAGAGAGAATGCATCCAATCTGGGCCACATCCTCTCTGTGTATTGAGTTCTTGTTTTGAAATCTACAGTTCGACTCAGTTTTGGCCACGGAGTAATCGTTCATCTCCCCAACTGTGACAAACTCAGCTAATACTTAATACCAAGGCTGTCACTCAATTAAAATAGTTCATCACGATTAATCGCAAATTAAAATCTCACATTTTTTTATCTGTTCAAAATGTACCTTAAAGGGAGATTTGTCAAGTATTAACGTGAGAGTGGGCCATTATTCTGTTTTATGCAAATGTATGTATATATTTATTATTGAAAATCAATTAACAACACAAAAAAATTACAAATATTGTCCAGAAACCCTCACAGGTACTGCATTTAGCATAAAAATATACTCAAATCATAACATGGCAAACTGCAGCCCAACAAGCAACAACAGCTGTCAGTGCGTCAGTGTGCTGACTTGACTATGACTTAACCC
The DNA here is from genome assembly GCA_916701665.1 of Sebastiscus tertius. Lineage (NCBI taxonomy): Eukaryota > Metazoa > Chordata > Actinopteri > Perciformes > Sebastidae > Sebastiscus > Sebastiscus tertius. The sequence goes on from CAKAOH010034010.1 coordinate 137,638, forward strand.
AAAACTGCATGTGATTATCATAAAGTGGGCATGTCTGTAAAGGGGAGACTCGTGGGTACCCATAAAACCCATTTACATTCTTATATCTGGAGGTCAGAGGTCAAGGGATCCCTTTGAAAATGGCCATGCCAGTTTTTCCTCTCCAAAATTTAGTGTAAATTCGTAGTGTTATTTAGCCTCCTTAGCGACAGGTATGACATGGTTGGTGCCAATGGATTCTTTATTTTTTTTTTTTAGTTTCATATGATACCAGTATCTTCAGTCTACCTTTAAAACTGAGCCGCTACAACCTAAAAAAATCGCAAGTTGCGTTAATGCGTTAAAAAAAATAGTGCCGTTAAATCAAAATTTGCGTTAACATGTTATTTCCGCTCAACTTTGACAGCCTTACTTAAAGGTTCCATATTGTAAAAAGTGAGATTTTTCAGGTCTTTTATATTATAAAGCAGGTTTAAGTGCTATATAAATACTGTTAAACTATCAAAACACTCAATATACAGAGGAACACACACAGCCCGCATTCAGAAATTGCGTGTTTGAAACAAGCCGTTAGGATTTCTGTCCATTTGTGATGTCACAAATATATAATATATATAAACCATTACACGGTTTTAAAAGTCAACATTCTAAATGTGTCCCAGTTTATTTCCTGTTGCAATGTATGTAAATAACATCAGCTGACAGGAAGTAAACATGGACCCAAACTGTTGCCTAGCAACACAATTCCATTGCAATTCCATTGAAATACAGTGAAACGGAGTGTTTAAGACCAAGGGTAAATACAGGTATACTCAGGCAGACAGTACGAGGAAAATAATGTGTTTTTTGAACATTACAGCATGTAAACATGTTCTAGTAGAAACACAAAATACAAGTATGAGCCTCATTGCAAAATTAGTCCATTTCATAAAGATCGGTGCTAATAGCCACACGCAGTTACAGCGAAATTATTAGTGTCTTTTGATAGTTGGTGGTAATTGAAGTGTATTTATAAGGGGGTGCCACGCCCAGGCTTTCCAGTGATCGTGGCATATTAAATCCCAAATATGGCTTCTCTCTGTCACGTTTCAACTGCAGCAATAGCATGAATGTGTTCTGCAAATTCCATGGCAATCTGCCTCATATAATATGAGAGGTTGTGTACATAATTTGGTAGAGTGAGTGGCCATGGAGATTATGAATATGGTGATCTGACCAGTAGTCATTGAGATATGTTCTGCATAGTTACACTATCCTGTGACAGAATGCTCTGTATTTCCAGCCCCAACACCCAGTCAATATTCCTGTAACGATGTTTTACAGACTTTCCCCACATCGATTGGCACCTCGCGGCTGCTGTACCTTGACAGGTGACATGTAGTCGAGCTGTCACAATGGACAAGGACAAATGTGTGAGTTAGTTATGATGTCTTCTGTGACTCACAGTCCTGACTTTACAAAGAAAATTAAGACAGTTCCTTGTGGGCTGTAGTCGGAGAGACACAAAGACACATCAGAATCCTGAATCCATGGCGATATTGTTATGTATAGCTTATATTAATTAATGCTTAATTTTCTACTTTAACTATAGATGGGTTTTGTTTGTCAAATGTGCCACTTAGCTGGTGTGTTTTGAAATGTAGGCACCACTAGCAGCTATCAATACTGCACTAGTCGTCAGAAAAAGAGTTTTAATCATCAGTTTTACTGCCCCGTAACGTCTAAATAAAACTTCACATGTTCTATGTGCTTCCAAGAGTTAAATTCAGAGAGAACTAACTGAATAATGGCACAACAAACTGCTTTCCAAACACAGATTACAGTAAACCAAATTATTAAGCAAAGCAAAGAAACCAATTTAAAGTGTTTGATGGGGGAAAAAAGTAAAAGCTAAAATCCAAAGTAGACCCAAATATGATCTAGTTAATAATAGAGATCGGGAATTGGCAGAATCTGTCTGCACTAAACAAGAACAGAGAGCAGAACCAGATATTTTGAAGAAAAGCGTTTAATGTGCCAACATTTTTGATTTACTGGGCTCTCATTTAATCCGCCTTCTACTTCCAAACAACATTAAAATTTTAAAGTTCAGTTTGTCCTTGAGTCTTAATTATTGTGTGCACAGCAACAACAGAATCATCATCAACTCATGTTTCAGTTGATTCTAAAACTCTAAAATCAGAGACATCGGTTTCTCCATTGTCGTTAATTTGGAGCCGAATCTCTCAGGTCCTTGAAGAGGAAAATCTACTTCATAGCCGCTATTGGTTTGCTTCTTAATTTAGTTTATTTTAATTTGTATTAAGTTAACAACATCTCCAATTTTCTACTTGTCACTCTGGACACCTTCATAATCACCAGTTCTCATTGGAAATGAAGAACTCGGTGGTCTACATTTGGGTCCTGAATGCACATTACAGAAGATATGAGGTGGCTGTTTACATAGTAGTATACATACATGCATACTTCTAAAAAAAATTCTAAATAAATGATGCTCATATTGGACGATTCCACACTTCACGATGTACGCCCAGAGCCAAAATCAAAGGTCCCATATTGTAAAAAAGTGAAATTTTCATGTTGTTTTTATTATAAAGCAGGTTGAAGTGCTATATAAATAATGTAAAAGTATCAAACAGTCAATCCATGGAGAAATACACACAGTCCATATTCAGAAAATGTACATTTGAAACAAGCTGTCAGCATTTCTGTCCATTTGTGATGTCACAAATCTACAATATTAAGACAATTTCACGGTATTAAACGTAAACATTCTAAATATGTCCCATTTTACTTCCTGTTTTTAAGTGTATGTGAATGACATCAGCTGACAGGAAGGAAACATGGACCCAAACTGTTGCCTAGCAACGCAATTCCATTGAAATCCCATTGAAATGTGCTAAAACAGAATGTTTCAGACAGAGGGCGCATACAGGCATATTCAAGCAGACAGTATGAGGGAAATTAAGTTTTTTTTTAACATTAAAGCATATAAACACGTTCTAGAAGAAACAAAAAATACAAGTATGAACCTGAAAATTAGCATCATATGGGACCTTTAAGTTCCATTACAGGAAGTAGTGTGCCCTTGTTTTAGCTAGGCGGAAAGCAAGTTTGTTGAGGTCAGGTAGGTGAATGGCCATGTAGTGAGTCAGACACAAGGTCACTCCCTAATAGACCTGCAATTCTGCTTAACTCTTGTGTTTTATTGACTGCTGTATATGTAACAATAATAGTAATTTAAATATCAACTATATTTTTTCTTTTCTTCTTACCTTATAAAACTCATTATGTAGAAAAGAATGGAAGTGGTTAACCTCTCCATTTGCCAAAAATTGGGCAACAATATTTAATGAAGGTCACTAAATATGTAAAAGGGAATTGTGTTTACACTAAATAGGGGAATATGACATGCTTTGTATTGTATATGGGTTATACATAATCAAATATATATATTCCTTTTGTTTGACTAAAAGTAATTTACTGACAAAGAAATGTACAGCATGGTATCCCAGATAGAGATGTTCAGACTAGTGAGTTGTATCTCCCTGTTAGACCGAAAGCAAACAGAGCAGAAATAACACAATAGAAACACAAATCCAAAGAGTCTCGCTGTATAAGAAGTAGTGTCAGCGCCAATCATAGATATACAGCTATAGAGATGAAAATCCATTGTGTTTAACCAGGAGTTACAGCTGGGGTCTCTGAAACCCCAAAACACAACACGTCATTTGGCATTTTTCTGTACCGGACTTCTGAAAGATGTCATTGGTTCAGTATGTTTGGTTCAGTATGGTCCAAACAGACTATAATGCTGCATTCACACCAATACATGCACGTTTGACCAACCTCTATTGCTGCTTTGTGCATGTCGCTGAAGTCCCAGATGCGTCCAAAAAAAACGTAACCATAACATCATCCCGACGAGCTTCACAAGCTCAACTCATTGTATATAGCAAGTCACACATCAGCTAAAATAATCCGGTCTAATACAGCAGTATGAACCAAAAATGAACAGGTTTTGATGTGATTTCATTGCAATAAATGAATCGAAGGGATGCCGAACTAACTACATAATGATGCCGACTTGTAAAAAAGTCTGAATTCATGCTTTGTGTGATCCGCCTGTAAGACGACCAGCAGATTACTTTTAAAATACTTGTTTTCAGGATGGAGCTCGGATCGATCAGGGCTAGGCTGCGCTAAAGTTGTGAAGCTGCCGTATTTCTGACGTTATTTTGAGTGTTGATTTTCTCACTCGAGTTGAAAAATACAAATTTCCGACACGCCGCAAATTCCTGTCTATTAAAATCTTTGCATTAACTTTGTATGTAATCGCGCCACGTGAAAAGATCATTTCGCCTATGATGTGAACGCAGCATAAGGGTTAACCCTAACCATGACCTAACCAAGACCTAACCAAGTTCTACCTTATTTTTTAACCCTAGCCATACCTTAGCCATAGCTTATCTGACATAACTATACAGCCTTTCCCCAAGCTTAACCACGATTTAGTTGGCGTGCATAGACATTGTAGATATTTCACCAAATTTTGGCATTGGATGTAAAAAAATCCCATCACTGAACATAATCTATGGTTTTGCTGAATCATTCAATATAAAATGTTCTTGTCTGCCGAAGGGGTGGGGCAAATCATAAATCAAATACCGCAGATGGAGGAAATGGGGCAGAACCTCGAAAGCATTTACTTATCACTAACACGTATATAGAAACAAAAGCTAGAAGCTGTGCGCAGCATAAAATTACAATACATCCACTTTGAATTAGACATCGCACAGCATGTCCGAGATCCCTCAAAGTTATAGGAATAAGTCGTTCTTGTTAAAAGCATTCATTAAATGTTGAATAGGTCCAATGCTTTTTGAATAGTCTGTCTGTTGCCTGTTCAGAGAAAACCAAAAGAAAGAGGAGAGTGTGACCTTGGCTTCTTGTATAAACTGTTTTACAACCTTTTGTTTTCCAAAATAGTTACACACAAATCAACATCCACCCACCTAAACTTAGACATGCGCGCGCACACACACACACACACACACACACACACATACACACATGCGTGCAACTCTGCTCAAGGTGACAGCATTGATAGCTGCTTATACATATTCATGACACTTGCATTACAATAAATAAATAAGCAGCTTATTTTTTTTTTCTTTCCTGAATATTAAATGAAGGACATTTGAACCTTCGGCACTCTGCCAATACCAGCCATTGTAGTTCCACAAATTACAGCAACAGCAGCTGCACAAAGAGGCACGGATACAAATGTCATAACGTTGCCCCCATTTCTAAGATTCATCTCACAGAAAAACAATCTTTTATTCCACGCTCCCCGCTTTTCTTTAGCGCTCCGTCGCTGTAGCCATAGCGGGGACACATTTTTGCCTCATGTATATTTCAGACGCAGCACATTGTGAACAGCGCAGATAGACACGGCCGCGGTGGAAAGTAACAGCTTTCTCCCATAGTTTCCATTTCACTCCTAGTCATTATTTATGGGGGCCCCTTTCCAAAACGGCCGTACAAACTATGTAATGCATGAAGCTATTTCCTTCAATGATGATGGAGAGGCGGCTGTAAACAAACTGTAAACAATCATGTTAGCGTCAGCACGCCAACGGAAGGAGGAAGGAAATGAGAGTTATTGAATGAATTATAACATTGTTTTTCTCGTATATCCTTGTTTTGATCATTATAATATTGTAAAGTTTGTCGCAGTCAGAGTCAGCGATGTACTGTAGTGGCAAACAAAGGTGAACCTTGAATTGAAAAAGAGACAGAAGGGAAGACAGATGAGTGAAGAAGTACATGAGAGAATCAATAGTTGCACAGAAATGAACATTTGTACTAATAAATGCTGTTTGCTGTTCTAATGATTACATCCAACAGTAGGCTATTTATATAACACTTTCAATCTAGGATCTTCAAATTGCTTCATATTAAAGCAAGACTATGCAACTTTTGCTGAATTGTGGCCATTGTGGCCATGCATGGCTATTAAGTATTAATTACTTCCATTTCCAGGATTCTCTTACATCAGTTTCTTTAAAAAAAATTAAAGAGTGAGGGAAATGTGACCACTAGCTGTTTAAAAAAAAAAAACACACCTGCTCGTGAGGTGTGTTCACTTTAGTGATGGATGTGACATACAATATCATATCTATGGTTCTGTGTGCTATGGGTTATTTATGGCTTAAATTTGCAAACACTAGCTAATAACTAAATGTTTTTATATCTCATAGCAACGAAACTGCAGTGAGGAACTGTACATTGTATTGCTTAGGAATTCATTCAATTTAATTTGGAAGAGGACGATTGTATTATTAGTTATTTTTTTCAAAAGTTACAAAATCTGAGACATGACATAATGATATTGATAAATACCCCAAAATTGTGAACAAAGATAAGTTATTATTTATATGTTATTTGATCAATCTTATTCTCATTGCAAACATTTTTTGAGTCATTTTTTTATTTTTATGCTTTTACTTTTATAATATATATATATTATAAAGTAAAATGTTATGTTTTTACTTTTATAATATATATTATAAAAGTAAAAACATTAAATACATATAAATAAATATAATAAATAATAAATAATTATATATATATATGTATATATTGACACACTTACACTTCCATTCCATGATCTCAACTGACCCCATCAGCTTTTTGTCTTAAAAACAAATAAAACAGTTGTTACTATAAAATAAGAATGATAAAATAGCACACAATAATGACTGAATTGTTTATGTATTTATTAATTAGTTTTTTTTAATGTTGGTTAATTAACTGCAATGTAATAGCAATTTTAAGAATTTGATGCTATTCATAAATAATCAATTGAAATATTATTTATGGATGAATAACCACATGCGAATACATAGAATATATTGTCATGTTTGATATGTTGTCGTATTCCTCACCCATACCAGATACAATATACATGAATACATGGATGAACGAGTATAGAAGAAACTGGAGGCATGTTGATTTGACAGTAGTGACCGCTATCAGTCAACACAATGAATGAAAACAAGGAATCCCTCTCAAGTGACAGTAATGCCACGCAATTTTCACACTTAAACGACTTCACTGTCTTTTGATGGAGCTATTTCGAAGGCAAAGAACATTTTGTCGAACATTCTCTTCTGTAGCCGTTAATTATTTAGCCGGATAGTGTGATGCTAATGATTTGGCGTCGACTGAGGTCATGTAGAGGCAAGTTTTGCATCATCTCGGAGGCACTGGAGTGCACTTAATCCTGAATAAACACAGCTGAAACAGCTACCGATGTTCTGACCACGACACGGCGAATAGACCAAAAGAGCTATAACTGGTTAGACAGTCTGCATATTTCCTCAAGATTAACTCCAAGAAGGTCTTAAAGCCTTTGAGCGCGCTGCCGCAAACCCCCGATGTGCAGTGGTGCAATCCACTGGCTGTGTTTAACACAGAATTCTCTTCTGTACTTATTTACTCTGTAAGCTGTTTTTTTGCTCGGGACATGTGACCGGATTGCATTAGAATATAGAACTTTTTATTGCAATCTTGAGAAAAATACGATTATTAATGTATTTATGGAAGCAGGAAGCCATCGTCCATTGTTGGGATCCAGAAGCTATACCTCCAACAAGCCCTGGTCTAGTGCAGGGGGGCTATGAACTCTGCTGCTAGGGGGCTGCCAAGTTCCCTTTAATTATGCTGTGATGTTAAATTGGGTATGGAGGAATAGAGCAGGCTGCACGCTGTAGCGCTGGCCTTATGCCCAGGTTCAATGTACCCATAGATACATACAGACTTCCACTGCTACCCAGGTCTTTACAGAGCTTGTTGGCACAGTGAAGTCATGTGAACTTCCTATTTTATAGTTTGGTGACAGCAAAATGTCACAACTGGCAAAGTTAGCATTATTACAGGTTAGCAAAAAACATAAATCCATAGTAATGAGTATGTGTATTTCTGGCTTCACCATATCCCTGTTTGTCCATTCTGCTTAGAGGTGTAGACAGCTATTTGACTGACAAATGTGCATATGTGTGTGCTCATACATAAGTAGAACTGCCTCCTTTTTCCTTCTCTCTGTGCTCGTTCACATTGCGGTGTGTGTGTGTGTGTGTGTTTGTGTGTGTGTGCATGGAAAGCTAAATGGCCAAGGTGATGCCGGGCCAGATGGTGTGTATGTTGGTATGTCAACACAGGAGCCAAGGTGTCACCTTGGCTTGGTAATGAGACAGGGAGTGGTGTGGTAGGAGCAGTGGGGTGGTTATAGCCATACAAAAGACCTAATGAGTTGTGAATGCACACTTTCACTTTTGGCTTACATTTGCTGGAGTGTCAAGTTAACACATTCTTTTTTTTATGACCTTGTGACAGCAGACAAGAAGAAGCATTGTTATTTTCATTTCAGTATTCTCTGGTGTTTTTAGAGTTTGAGTTTAGAGATTAGAGACTAAACATCCGGGTTCATCCGCCTTTCCTGCTGCTTTGATTTGGACCATTCTGTTTTTTTCATCTGTCTCCTGTGATTCCCCTTGTTAATGAATCACTACAATGACCTTTAAAAATAAGACAAAATATGCAAGGAAATAACAGTTTCAACATTTGTTGTGCCTCTGTAAATTTGGATCAACATCACTCAGACTAAATTTGACAGTTTGATACAGACGAGGAGGTATTGTTTTCACCGGCGTTGGTTTGTCTGTTAGCAGGATTATTCCCAAAGTCTGCGATGGATTTGAATGAAATGTTTTTTGAGGAGTGGAGTGTAGCACGATAAACAATCCATTAGATTCAGGAATTTTTTTAAGAATTCCAATCAGCCTGAGCATTAAGACCACAGGGTATAACATATGATGACACGTGACCCAGCCTCCTTTCTTCTGAGAGCAGAGAGATACGTGTGTGGATGTGTGTGCGGGAGCTGCTGGCCGTCCGTGTTGAGAAAGAAAAAAGCGGTAGATGACGACGGGATGAGAGACAACGTAGTGTAACGTTATACAGACATAACAAGGCTGCTGAATGAGAGAGGCATCCGCCAATACGTTACACGGAAACACACCGTGTTAATAACAAGACGACCACCTGATGGTACCACCAGCTGTGATCTGTGATCTGTTTTTTAAGTCACGCACCTCGGCAGAGGTCTGCGCTCTCCAAGTGCCATTATGTCTGAAATCAAAAGGGTTCAAATACATAGAAAAATTGACTTGCACTTATATAGCGTCTTTCCAGTCTTCTTGCACATGTGTACACACACACACACATTCATAACCTTCCAATCAGGATCTAATCTGAACACTCATTCACACACCGATGGCTCAGCCTTCAGGAGCGGTTCAGGGTTCAGTATCTTGGCCCAAAGACACTTCGACATGTGAACTGGAGGAGCAGGGGATCAAACCGCCGACCTACCAATTGATGGGCGACCCGCTCTACCTCTGAGCTACAGCCACCCCTGGAAAAAAAAAAGGTGTCAAATGAATGTCTGAATATATGCCTATAAGCATGAGGGAAGTTCTGCAAGTGCCATGTCTTGTGATACAGTAAAGCTGTCTCATATAGGATAAACCTTCAGTTTGAGTGAGCCCGAATGAGCTGTAATGCTGTCAAAATGTCCTTCATTAGTGTCATTGCCATATAAATAAGCCCTTTTGAAAACAGATTAGTTTCGCCGGAGGAGGCTCAGCAGCATCCACTCTGTGAAATCACAGCTCGTCACGTCTCACTGTCTGATTATCTTGATTTTTTTCATTTGAAGACTTTTTGAACATTTTTATTTTGCAATGTACGAAATCTCTCCCGTGTTTCCCCCCATCCTTCAGTCTCCTTCCTCCAACTCTGTTTGCGGTTCACTCACGCATGAGCAGATGAAAAGTCATTAGCTCCGTCTCAAATTGCTACCTAGTGTCTCATCTGTAATATTTATGTGCTGCACTAACAAATACAGAAGAGTGACAGAACAGCTTATTGCCACAATGAGAAGTAATGAGATATGTAATTTGCTGTTGCACGACTCCATAAATCACTTAAAGCCATGCAGTCATATTCACTCCAAAGGTGCTCTGCAACGGACCAGCCTTGGCATTAATCAGTGCCTCTCTTTCTGTCTGTGTATACTCTGCATATTCAACACTCAATTTTAACCTTCAATTTTAATTTAGCTTTGTGATTTTGATATATAATAACCCATGTTACAAATGTGTCTGACGAGTCCAGATGCCAAGTTGTCAATCACTGACAAAAAACAGCTTTGTTTACAGCTCGACTATTGAGGATAACTGAGTTAATTTATAGAATGACATGTGTCTCTTCTTATATAAAGTCTGAACATAAAAAATAAACAAGATTTTCATATATGACATGATATGAAGTTGTCTAATCAGTGTGACAAAATAAAATGCTATAACTGCTCCAAAAAGTGTTGGCACAAAAACCCATGAATAGAGACCTCAACATTGAAATAACACAATCATAATGACATTGTTAGGAAGTGAGTCATATAATGTGCCAATCAGCTCCATTTCTCCTATTTCACCAAAGGTTACCGTTAGATAATGTCTCATTTGCATATTTAAACATAACATTTCAAAAGATGTGCTATACAAAAAAACAACAATCGTCTTAATATAAGTAATCAACTGGGGAAGTTTCATGCTGATAACTATTAGTTAAAGGTGTAGTGTCTTCAAAATGTAGTGACTTTTACAATCCATATCTATAAAGGCTGTTTTCCCTCAGACTCTGAGCCAGAAATCTCCACTTCAGCATCATTATTTACATCCACCAAACTTTACAGTGTCATTTCTATATATATTCTTCTTTTTTTTTAATGATTATTTAATTTTTTTTTTTTTTTTTTTGCCTTCATAAAGCAGCTGTAGAATGACAGGTAAGGGGAGAAAGAGGGTCGGAATCGATCCCGGGCTGCTGTCAAGGACTCAGCCTGGGGCGCACGCTCTACCAGGAGCGCTAGAGGTCGCCCCATTCTTTTTCTATATTCTGAAGGGGTTTGGTCATACATCATTGAAAACCTGATGTATAGAACATTCTATTCCTAAAAAACATGGTGAATGGGGATGTTTTTATGGCTGTTGACAGTATTTTCTGATTTATGGAGTGATTCAAAAATATATCCAAAAGTCCCTCTGTAAAAACCTTTGACTCGAACATGTCAACAAATTGAAATGCGAATTTCCAACCTGGCTTTATCCAATGTTCAGATTTCTCTTCTGGAAATGTATGAAAATTAGCGCATATTTAATAATATAATGCATCATCTGCATATTTAAACATACAATTTCAGAAAACTTGTTCCCTCCGCCAAGGCCAAAGGCCTCGGGCCAAATGAGGTAATGTTTTCACCAGCGTTGGTTTGTTTGTTTGTTTGTTTGTCTGTTAGCAGGATTACTCCAAAAGTTTGCAATGGATTTGAATGAAAATCTTTGTATGGGTGGAATGTAGCACAATGAATAATCCATTACATTTTGAAATTTGATGGCGATCTGGATCATGATCCGGATTCAGGAATTGTGCCTCAAGTAAAATCAGTAAAATCAAGCAACATAGGCGGATTGCTGACAAAGATCACTGTCGGCTGAGTGGAGGTCAGTTCAGTTGAGCTAATCTTGTTTCCAACTACCATCTTAAATCCAAAATGTGATTACTGTGACTATGAAAATCTGTTGTAAGCTAAAAAAACTTGTCTCAGTGATGAAATAAACATGCTGCTGTGGCTGCAGCAAGCAGCTGGATGATGGCAACCTTATTACACAGTATGCAGTGAATACAAGTTACTGTTACTGTTCCACTGGCTGTTAATAGTGCTGAAGTTCTCTGATATAGAATTCCCAACAGTTCAGTGTAGCCTATTGCACTCATATTGCGTCACCACGCAACACGAGGCCACTTTGTAAATAGAAAATAGGCTCACTGAGATGGTGATTGTATAAATAAAAACCATGCCCACTGGCCCTTTACGATGGGCAGTAAAACTACATAATAAAGTGAAAAATCCCTGAATCATTTGTTCAGTCAGCGGTACAGTCACACAGCCTTTCTTTTTTCGTTAAGTTTGTTTATTTACATATTTACATTATATGTAGTTTTGCTCCAGTAATTTACAGAAACACAATTTGATGTTTATGGTTGTAATGTTCTGTACAGCTCATTTGTATTATCATTATGAAAGTTTCTTCAGCCGTCTCTTAACAACCTTAATCCTGCAACCCGCAGACCCTAGAGGCATACCGTTTGCCATATCTCACACGTTTCCTCTATCATTCCAATTTTTTCACGACTTTGTCAATTAGTTTGTTCCTAATGACTTCATATCATTGTTTTCTGGTTCTATTTTAATGAGAGCATTTTAAAAAAAACAATCTATTGGGATCCTGCAAATTAACTTTCCTAAAAAAAAATAATAATCTGTTTCTTTTTCTTCAGATAACTAATGATTTTTTTAGAAGAATAAGTTAACATTTTGCTGTGATGGTTGTTTTTTTTACAGTGGATTATTCTTGGGCCCCTCAGGGACCCTTGCTGGTAGTCCCTGTATGTTAAATAGGTTGGTATGGATGAGGGTTAATTGTGTCAAGGCAGCAAAATCTTTTCAAAAGACAGCTTTTTGTCAAATTCTCAGCTCTCGTTGCTGACTGAGGGATTTCCATACATTGACCCTTGTAAATAATAAATAATAAAAAAAGAATAAATAATACATTGACAGTGTAAAACCGGACTGGAATTTTTCATAAATCTTGCAAGTCATGTTAAATGCATCAAACTTCCTTTTCCAATATCTTAATTAAAGAAGGCAGGTTGGAAATAGGCCTAAAATCGCTCTAAACCGAAGGGTCAAAAATATGTTTTTTGAGTAAAGGCTTGACTGGACCTTGTTTTGAGTGCATCTGGAAAGACGCCCGTCTCTAGAGAGCAATTAACAATATTGAATACATCACGAATAAAACTGTCCAAAACCTCCTTTAAGAAAAAAAAAGTTGGAATTGCATCCAAAGAGCAAGTGGAAGACTTCAACTGCATGATGATTTTATGGCAATCACCTTCACTCATTTTTACAAAAAGAATTTAGATTTCCTTCGGGAGGCACTAACAGTCGGATTTTTTTGATTGTCAACATTATTTATACTGTCTCAGATACTCAATACTGGCTCGGATAATGTAAAAGTTGCATAAAATCCATTGCAGTCTGAGATGTTAGTAAAAGGGCGGCTGTAGCTCAGAGGTAGGTTAGATTAGATCCTGATGGGAAGGTTGGCACCTTGCATGGCAGCCTCTGCCATCAGTGTATGAATGTGTGTGTGAACATGTAGTGTAAAGCGCTTTGAGTGGTCGGAAGTCTAGAAAGGCGCTATGTACTAAATGCAAGTCCATTTACCGTTTAAAACAGACTGAGAGCAATTCGAAAGAGATCTCAGGTAAGAATGAGGCTGAACGCTTTGGTGGTCAATAAATTGTGATCACCGTCACTGAAATTTTTCCAGTGATTGACTTTCCAATATAATAGCCTGGTACATTTAAAAGCAGCCTTTCTTCCCCTCATGCATTGGTGTGGATAAAACTCTAATTTGGAAGAGAGGCTTCATTTAAGAGAGAGAGGCTCCATTTCAACCAAACCACGTTTCAGTCAGAAAAATAAAATCTAGTTTTTCTTCACTGATAAAGTCATTTGTGAGTGTACGGATGTTTAACAAGGTCATTTTTTTTACTTTTCAGTTGGTACAGCAATTACAACTACTAGACCTTCTCTCTTCAACTGTTTCTGTGCTTTGATTTTTCTGTCAGAAATAACAGTTAAGACTGCTAATCCAAGCCCGCTAGAAAGTGTGCCGGTGTACAAGGTGCAACCATTGTGATAGGGACTATAGGACCGATGGAACATCAATCTATGAGGGACCGGTTTGCGCTAGACCGACGGATGGGTGTGTTGTGATGACATGACGGGCAGGTGGGCATGGGGATCTTAAATGCTGTATGCTGTATGCCAGCTTTGTTTAGGTGGAGACCATCCGCACCGAAAAAGTCTCCACGTTCCCAGAAGAGATTCAAATTGTCAATAGAGCGCATGCCGTTGGTGTCGCATGCAGACGAGCAATAGGTGTTGAGGCTGAGCAATCTACTGAAATGCCTCTTTCCGTCGCCGAGAGAGGGAGTAGATGTAAACACTACTATGGGACTGTTTAATGGCCTCAAATAGATTACCGAAGTCTCCTTTTAACAGTTCAGACTGCTGTTTCTGAATGTCATTTGTACCGACATGGATGACAATCAACCTTTCTTGTACCGTAGCACCTGAGAATAAAAAATAGTATGCGCTCTACTGACTCTCTGACTATGGAGTCACCAATAATAAGCGTTGATGGAGGAGTTGGTTTCTGGCTGGTGGAGGCTGTGGGAGCTGACAGTGGCCCAGCCCAGCCCAGTGGTGGTGAGTTGGAGCCCGATACAGATGGTTATCAGCTGTTTTTGGCAGGGCTGGTGATCGAGAGGGACCATTTTGGTGAACTGGGAAGGAATGTTTATCAGGCTTGTCCAGAAAATCCAGTCCAGCGGAAACACATCAGGATGGAGACAGAGCTGAGAACTTGATTCCCGTTTTATGGCGGACACGGGGTAAAGGAGGCTGCGGTTTCCCAACCAGTTGATGGAATTCACGTGAATCGATTCACTAGCTGGATGTCATGGGTTGGCGGAGTATGAAATGAGAGTCTCCCTCCTCTTTCTGTGGTCACCGACACCCACAACCCGGGGCTGATGTAAAGGAGCAGGAGACTGACCCAGAGATCCTCAGGGATGGTGGCCTCGGGCAGCAGTAGCGAGCGGAGTAGAAGCCATGGCCGTAGTAGTAGTAGTGTTCGCAGGACAGTGACAGCTAGTTCTTCAGAACTGGCGGCGGCTGAGGCTTGTACAGGGCCCTGAAGATGATGGTGTCCAAAGTGCCTCTCAGCCTCCTGGATTTTTTTGTTCCAACTCAGCGACCTTCTCGAAGAGGCAGACACACTCTCGCAACCAGATGGTGAAGTAAGTGGAGTCATGGCTGGAGTCATGGTGGAGAGAGGGGGGAAAGCTTGGCAGCAACAAGGTAGATGACTTGATTTGGTGGTAGGGTGAGATAATGTGACAACAGCTGATAGGTGAAACCTACCGATACGGCCCAAAAACTGGTCCTGCTGCGAAGATCGGGCTCCAGTGGGCATATGCTGGTGTGGTTATTCTCAGCCATATGGTTTCTCTGGTAACTTAAAACAACTTAATATCCAGGCATCCAATGACTAAAATCCTCCATTGGGTTTAAACATACAGATAAAAACAACCAAGATCTAATTCATTCAGGTCTGTCTTAAAGATCCCATATTGTAAAAAGTGAGACTTTCATATCTTTTATATTATAAAGCAGGTTTAAGTGCTTTATAAATACTGTTAAACTATCAAAACTCTCAATATACGGAGAAATACACACAGCCCCGAATTCAGAAATACGCATTTGAAACAAGCCGTTTGGATTTCTGTCCATTTGTGATGTCACAAATATACATTATTTAGATCATTACACTGTTTTAAATGTAAACATTCTAAATGTGTCCCAGTTTATTTCCTGTTGCAGTGTATGTAAATAACATTGGCTGACAGGAAGTAAACATGGACCCAAACTTTTGCCTAGCAACGCAATTCCATTGAAATGCACTAAAACGGAGCATTTCAAACAGAGGGTGGATACAGGTATATTCAGGCAGACAGTATGAGGAAAATAAAGGTTTTTTTTAACATTACAGTATGTAAACAGGTTCTAGTAGAAACACAAAATACAAGTATGAACCTGAAAATGAGCACGATATGGGACCTTTAAAACAATACTAGCATGTCATATGTACATTGGGGGAGTCACTGTAATCATTCCTCCTTTCCATACTGGCTGTTGTAACAGTAAAAAAGGTAAAAAATTACCTAACACTGGATAAAAGTCAATTTAAAACCGTGTTTCAGACAGCGTTGTTGTCGAGCAGTCACAGTTAGATGGCTGGTTGCAGATGTATGTAGGATTTGTATCAGCAGTCTGACCAGAATTGTGCCTGAGATTCCAAACTCAGATCAGTCTCTTGATCAACATTACCTGAGATGACCGCCACCACTAGATCGTCCAGAGGTCAAGTCGAGATGAGTCACTGTGGGTCCTCTATTGTTCGGGGTTTCAATCATTTTGCCCATCCTCTCTAGTACTGTATATTATAATACACTCTGACTTTGCTTCTTCCTCTCTCTTTCTCCCTCTCTCGACCCGTCTCTCTGTCTTTATCTATTTCTCCAGAGAAATTTATTAGGAAGTCGACATCATTAAGCACCTTGACTCATGTGCTGCTGGGCTTTAATGTTTAATTTCACACCAAACGAGGGGAGGAGGACAGGGAGGAGGAGGATGGAGGAGGAGGAGGAGGAGGAGGTGGAAGGAGGAGATGGAAGAGGGTAGAGGATCACAGGGGTGGATATGTTTGTTAATTCCGTGTGTGTGCGTGCGTGTATGGAATCATTACAAACTAAACCATAAATCCTTCATGGCCTGTTCTCTCCGGCAGCAGCACCAGTCAGAAGTGTGTGTGTGTGTGTGTGTGTGTGTAGGGAGGGATAGGGTGCATTTGTGTACATACACTCATTATTGTAAATCCAGTAATTAGCCTCACCCCTTGCATTGAGTCAGTGGTTCTAATTGGAGCCTTAAACGCACTGCCACTCAAACATCTCAGTGTACAGCACGCAAAGATGCTGAAACATGCACAGCATATACAGACACACACACACACACACACACACACACACCGTGCATTATTGAAAGCATGTGT
>CAKAOH010034037.1:0-37048 GCA_916701665.1 Sebastiscus tertius
CGAGGCTCCCGGCATACGCGAGCGCGCATACGCGAGCGCGCATGTGTGCCGACCCGCTACATTTATACGCTTACAAAGTTACAAACAGTCCCTTTAATATATGAATTAAATAATATAAAACTTTCTGAAAACAGGATTTCTTTTGTAAATGTGTAGTCTCTTGCTGCTTCACCTTTGGCCATTCTTTTCTACCACTTCTCTTGCAAGTCTCATAAAGAAGGTTACAATATTGTAACTCACAGCTCTCACACAGAGACTGTTAACCTGGGGTGGGAACCGGAGGGTGGGTGCTGCCCTTCCACAACGACTGTGTGGGTCAGGACAGTATTATCAATAAGAAAACATTATTATATGTATATATATATATACATTATTCATCTTTAAAGAGTCCACCATACATTTTGACAGTTGTATTCTGTGCACTGTGCCAGAGGACATGTGACTTTTTCCTTTTTATTAAGATCTTGTGTTTATCCTTTTCAGTGGTTTGTTAGTTCCGTTATTTGTGATTTTGGTTTCTTGGATTTGGGGTTTTCATTTATATTCATTCATTCTAGTGTTTCCTGTTTTATTTTGAAATTCAATCCTCCTGTGTCATGTCTAGTTTTACTTCCTGCCTTTGTTTGTTTTCCAGCAATTTTTGTGTTTTGAGTTCCACCTGTGTGTAATCATCCTGCCCTCCTCATGTATTTCAGCCTGTGTCTTTGTCAGTTTTCCTGTTTTCTTGTTTCTGCAAAGTTCTTTTGTTCCAAACCATGTGATTTGGATATTGAACCATTGACTTTTTTCTCTTAAACTTCTGACTTTATTCTCGAAATCTCAGATTTATTTTTTTTCCTCAATGGGGCCCTCATACTCCGTCATACCATCGTACCATAGACCTACAACAATGATAAATAAAAATGAAAATGTAAACAAAAAACAGTTATTCATTTCAATTTTTAAAAATCCACAGGGAGCCACTGGAGAGGAGCTAAAGAGCCGCATGTGGCTCCGGAGCTGCAGGTTGCTACTAGACCCCCTGCCCTAGGCCATGGAGATAACATACTGGAATTCTTAACTTAGGTGGTATTCCCCTTTAAATTCTACTCGTTGGCCTGCTGTGAACAACTGAGCCAACAACATCTGCTGATGAAGACCATGAGATGTGGTTAAAAGCTCTGAAAAAAGCAGACCTTGAATTTTGTCAAACTACTGTTCATAAGCTCAAGAATGAACTTTCAGGTTTAATATCAACTTGATGTTTCACAGCTTTGCCTGTCTCCGCTGATATGGTACGAATGATTACTGTCATAACGGATCATTTATTGTAACTCAATGAACTTGTTGCCTTTTGCCTGCTCACCATGTTCTGTGCTGCAGTGGGTGTAATAACCCAGTGGGTGAACACATTTGAATGCATCTCACACATTTGTTCGTCAGATTTCTGCGGAGGTGGATTCTAGAAAACAGTCTGCTCATTGTTTTCAAAGTTCAAGGGTTCGGCTTTATTGGCATTATACAATACATTGCACAATGAAATGCAGTTGTAGCCCCGTTCCTTGCTACACACACACAGAACATGTATAACAAACATTTAAATATGTTGAATTTAGAATAGAATAGAACAAAAAAAAATGCATTGGTGAAGTATGTTAGAGTAGGACAGCTCCAACCTCTAGGGCAGCAAAACTTCAAGGAGATCAGTGAGTTTTTTTTTTGGTTGTACTTCCTCGCTGTAACCACCTGAGGCCAGTCAAGACTGATGACCATTTGGCTAAGCAGCAGTCTAACAACAATATCAGCATTTATGTAACACTTGGTATTGCATACGGCTGTCATAACTGTAATTACTGGGTCACAAATATGAATTCAACTTTATTATTATGTATGACATTTGTTTGAATTAGCAGGGAAATTAAATGTACTAATAACACCTGTGTTTGACAAGTCAAAATGTTGTGTCAGTGGTCTTTAAGGTTACTTTCAGTGCAAAATGTACACAGCTTTATATATGTAGTTGTTACAGTATACAACAGCATTACACCTGGCTGTCAACCACCTGGTGCCCTTTTCTTAGTCAGGAAGCATACTCTAATTTAATCTAGATCAAGCCACGCCAACATTATTATTCTTCATCTAAAACAATAGTATCTGCTGACATGCAGCAGTCTGAAACTTGATGTTTAGTGTAAGTACATTTCTTGTCCCATGTAACGAGGGCCAGGCAAATATAATGCTTCATTTTAATGTCATAGTTATTTGTTTTCTATCGATCCTGAAACAAGTCATGTCTTTCATTTATTTCATATACAGTATTGCCTGCTCGTCTAAAGACGATACCAGCCTCCTCATTTGATGAATAAAACAACACATTCTCACTCCCAACTCGTCTGATACCGAGGCTCGGCCAGTGGCCCAATATGTTCAAACTACGATGCTCTAGGTACCCCTCTAGAGTCAGTATTGGACGTGTGAGGGACGGCATGTCAATACACACTTGTGACATTCATAGTATAATAAACTTCTTGTCTTCTCTAGAAGTTGGGTTTAGGCAACAAAACTGCTTCGTTAGGGTTAGGAAAAGATCATTAACTTGACTAACGACTGACATGACAAAATGCCAACGTTGACTTCAAGTTTCACATGAGACATGAACATAGACTGTATAAGAAGTGGACGAAGTCACCATGACTTGTGGACTATGGTTTCGAAGCCTCCAATTCGGCATTTTGGCCATCGCCATCTTGGTTTTTGTGGAACCAGAAGAGACACAAGAGGGTGGAGCTAAATACAACTGAACGCTGAATAAGACATTTTAGGCGATCAAAATGTTACAATTAACTTTCCCTGAACTGAAAACACACTGTGAAAGGGTTAATGTTCTTGGACAAAAACACGGACAACTCCCAGACCGGACAATGCTGTTGTAGCGACCTGTCAATCACAAGGTAGCCCCGCCCTAAAGCATCCCCTGCTCTGTGGTATATTTGACTCTAAATGGGACCATATTTACTAAATGAACATCATGCTGAATAGAAGAAGACTTGAAACTCCTCCAACCCGCCCTACGTGGACTCTCTCTGACTTTATACTACATAAGTCACTCTGAGCGTCTAATGATGATGTGGGTGGGTTTAAATTGACATTAGTTGAAAGTCCGGTGCATCTCATACAGACGCTAAAGGGTGCCTCGGTGCATCGGCATCAGACGCCGAAGGGGCACTGACCAAGCGGCAGGATTTGACAGGTTGGAAATGACAACGGATTGAATAGATAAAACAGTGGCTGTATGGAAAGCTGAGGTTTGAGAGTGCTCCACACAATGTGTGCTTACACTATGCCAGTGATCAATTTATTGTGAAAATAGTAGTGAAAGTGTTATTAACATGAACACTGACTCCTTTCGATGCCAAAAGGACCTTAACCTTTGACCCCCTTATTTTGCTATCTTTGTACTTCGTGTTTCAGGATGTTTTTATTCCATGCTAAACTTTAAGGAAAAATAAAAGCTCCATATATACACTGGGCAAAAAAAGGCGAGGTACCAGTATAATAATTTCACATTAAATTTTATTGTCATTTTATCTTTTTATTTACCTCGTATTATTACTCCACATGCCACATGAGTAGAATCAATACTGTAAACAAATGATATCACACATAAATATCTACTTTTGATTTAACTTTATTTTGAAAAATAAATTTGTATATTGATGCAATACGCATACTGCAACATACAATACATATACAGTTGTCTGACGTCATACAGATAAACATCAGATATAATTTACACAAAAACAGGATATATCCCTTCTTTTACTGACTGATCCGACGCTTAGTATAGTATACAGTAAAGACATTGTTCTTACCTCTTTGGAGTACAATATACATTAAAAGATCCCTTGGTATTGTGATATTCAAACAATATTGCTGAAGCATTACCATGTGTGTTGGAATCTACAAGTACTTTGTCCTAAACAACAAAGCAGCTGCTACTTATTTGTTGCTGTCTTAACTAAGTTTGACATCAAAAGTTATTTTCTCTGGGTACTCTGCAGAGAAAAAAAGTCATTATTGCTATTTGTATTATTATCTTATGTTCTCCGCTATCCATAGTGCTAAGTCAGGATGAGGTTCAGAGTCAGTGATCTTGCAAACTGCCAAGAGTGTCTGTTTTTTTTTCTAAAGGAGGTTGCTCAGAATCATGACAAGTTATGAGCTGTTGCATTTGTTTCTTATAAGACAACACAACGAATAGCAGATAATGCAACTTTGCAATATTCAGTTTTCTGTATTTCCCTTCTGTTCACCAAGAAATGTATGTATGTATATGTAGACAACCCCTGAAAAACAGCACTGTACTTGTGAATACTGTCTTCATCACCAACTACATATACAAACTGGGTTGGCTTTCAATGTGTGTTCAGACTACACCTAAGGCCAATTTTTTGAGGTAAGAAATTCCAGATTTTCATCTGACAACGACAAGCATGACCGTGAAAGGCGTCAAGAAGCAAAGTGCTGACAAAGTTTGGTTGTAGGGAATAGCATTAGTGCTTACTACTTGTTCTGTCATTACTGGGATACATCGATCAGCTACAGATAATAGATCTTTAAGGCCTCAGTATGCTTGAAACAGACTAGTTTGTATGACAACACATGTAGAATCAAAAGTGTTTCTTTTGACTAAAAGGTGGGGCTTCATCAATCTCTCTCCAACAACTGTGTTTTGTGTGTTTCCACAGTCCCTGCTGAATGCCTGATCACCACTCCTTGTGATTCCACCAGACGCAACGTAGCGCATTTTAGAAGTGTCCCAGAAGCAGCTATCTGCTCTGCTGCGTTAAACGTACACACATGGTATATTTCTAACGGAGACGTGGTGCGTTGCATAGAGCAGATTGAGCTGGGCAGGAAGTGGAACAGCTAGGGCACCCAGTCAATTTTCAAAATTAACATCCTTTGCAGACTCCTGATGGTATCATGGTATCACTATACGGGCACAAATCTTTGATCCACGTTGTTCATAGCAACTTTTAACGGCATTCACTTTGTTTGTAGGCTACAAAGTAGGAAATAACAACAATAAAAACACAATTAAAAGAGACAAAAAAAGAAACCATTTAACTACATAGCCTACCGGTAGAAGTACAAATATCCCAGAAAAATGAACAAATCCACGAAATCTGCAAGTCGGGCAAACCGACCATTCAAAACGCTGTTAGATGATCCGACAAGCACTTAATTTGAAGCATACCGAGGCCTTTACCGCATTTATGTGAAATCAGCATATTACTACTCACCCTCGGCCTTTTCCTTTCTCATACTGTAACTCATGACTCCTGCATCTTGTCTGGGCAGAATTTCAGCGACTCTAACACTGGCACAGAAGATAAATCACAGAGCTAAACATGTCAAACGCAAGCTCTGCATGTCATCAAATATACCACTTATATATTTAGTTATATCAAGAGAGTCATGTTTCTCCGCAACCTCCTATCATCAGAGTTTATGTAAATGTAAATGTGTATTTCTCCTGCACTCTTCATACACATTATCTCTGCTTGCACTGGTTATGCAACATAATGTATACGCGCACACACACACACACACTATACAAAGCAGTCTGTTATTTGTTTATAACACATTTACAACTTCATATGAAATGAAAAGTTATGAAATATGTGTAAGTTTCACATTAACTGGATTGTTACAGATGTTGCAGCATCCTAATGGAAACCTGTAGAAGTGTAAATAGTATCACCAGAGAATTTATAATGCAGTTAAATATCAGTGTAGATCATATAGTATCCTCATCTTCTTAATTTCATAAGAACATAACCTATATTGTTCATGTACACTGCGATATACAGTTGAGTTACATTGAGTTTCACATATCATTCTCTCCTACATGCAGCAACAGCATCTCCCGTACAAGAGTCCTTTTCTTTAATTCCGTCAGTTTTTTCTTTCTTTCTTCTTCATTTCCTCCTTTTCATTCTTCACGATTTCTTTTCCTCATCTGAGTCACTTCGTGGTGTCCTCCTCTTCCCCGAGACAGCTGGATCTGATCTGAGGAGGAGACAAAGATGGAGGGCAGAGTTTAGAAAAGGTTATGTTACCACTAAAATGACATTGTTCCAACACGTTTTTGAGTGGAGGGGGGACTTTAACTATGTGGATTCAGTTACCAGACCTTATTATTATTATTATTATTATTATTATTATTATTTTCATACTCCAATATCATAGGAATATCTGGTCAAAAAGCACTGTCAATGAGCATTTTGTTCAAAATGAACATTCGTCTATGATATTCAGTCTTTTGTGTCTATGTTACAATAACACAGTATACTAACATGACAGTATGAAGAATCTGATGATCTGATCGGGCAATAGTTGGATATTAATGTAACATGAAGTTGTAATGTACTTAAGTGACTTCATCTATTGTTTGCATTGACTGAAGGCATCATGTAATGTACACATCAGACCGGCAATACGTCATGCAGCGTAGGTTCTCATCATCACGCAACTTTTAGGGGGAAAACAATCCTGCGTAGACGCCAAGTTGAAACAAGGCACCAACAGTAAATCCAAAAACGCTGATCTCTGATTTGTTCCCCTGCCATGTCCTACAAAAAATTATAATAGAGGGGCTTTATGGCTCCAAGCTATAGACCAGAATAGCATTGCGTCATCACCAAGGCTGTGCTCCCTTTTGGGAGAAAAGAAACTCGCTGTCACTTTAGGAGAGAAACAAGAAAATGCAGGAAATGCTCAATCAAATATGTAGAGATATCTGGATAAGCAATATCCAGCGACTGTGTTGGACAGGAGAAGACTAAGGTTGATCGGCGTCATACCCCTTCAATTACATCCACCAAGGCCGAAGGCCTAGGAAGGAGGTTATGTTTTCACCGGCGTTGGTTTGTTTGTTTGTTTGTCTGTTAGCAGGATTACTACAAAAGTCTGCAATGGATTTGAATGAAATGTTTTGGAGGGATGGGGTGTAGCACAGTGAAGAATCCATTAGATTTTGGTGGCGATTTGGTACAGCTATTTGGATCATACATATAGACCTTTAAGTACGGTATTACTGGTGAGGACAGGTAACAAGTAGTCTGCGTTACCTGAAAGTTTATTGTAGCCAAGGGAAGTCCAATTTGCTCTGTTGGCTCAAGGAAATCATGGAGTTCCTGTTTCTGCCAGCGGGTTCTACTGGTTCCACATCAGGCCTGTAAGGAAGAGGAGACAGTTATTACAGTAAGCTACTGGCTTTTTACAGTATTTCTGGTGGACATCGGGGACACTCCCTTCGATTTGCATCACAGCAGCTCAGCCTGAGAGTATGAGAAAACATAATATTGTCCGTTATTCCCACATTGTCAGAAGCGCTGCAGTTGGCCGGCGTGCATGTCTCAGCAGGAGGGTGGTGTTCTTTCTAATGAATCCTGGACTGCAGCCATATCTCACCAGGCCTCAACTTAAATCCAAGGCGTAATTCTCCCACTCCTCGAGGCATACCTCAGGCTTGACTCTGCAACCCCCCCCCACCACCTCCCTCCTCTGTCCATCTGGGTCTGTGCCAAGCCCCGGTCAGAACAGAGGGAGAGACTGAAGGGGCCAACAGCCCTCCACCTCCCATCAGATTCCAACAATGTACAAGCTCTCAAATAAAGAAAACCCACAGTTCATCCCCACTCAGACCTCTCCTCTCACAGGCAAAAAAATGAAGCTAATAGCTCCCTTTATCTCTATCTGCCAGGCCCCTGTCACACTCTTCTTCTTCTTGCTTAACAGTCACTGAAGCTGTCACCGCTTTCCCACCCCAAAATGAGCCTTTCTTTTCCACCATGCTGGGGTTTTTTCACTGCAGTCAAATTACTTGCATTCCTCCTTAGTTCAAACAAACAAGGGAAACAAGCACAGCTTATTTTCAGTAGTTTTCCCTGGTGCATTTCAACCCAAAGGAATGAGACATCATGACAAAAACAAAAGACACTTAAGTTTGGGCTTTCTGTTTATAGTAATTCTAATTAAGCCTCTTGAGCTGTATATTTTCTTTGGCTAACAGTTGTCCCAACTGTGTAGTATATACAAGTAATGATTAAGTGATGAGTGATTCAGAATTAGTATAACCATCTCTAACAGTGAGGTTTGGTCAACGATCAAATTCAACATAGAATGAGAGTGGAATTTGAGGGCCAGAAAACCAACACAGAATCAACTAGAGACAACTCCCGAGAAAGTACAAGGTGTGGTGTTACCACTTCACACTGTTCCACAGGGTGATGTAGCCACTGAAGATGTCCTTAATTCCTTCATAAACAGGACAGAATCGCTAACTCCTACATCCAAAAATGCTCCTTTAAACAGGCCTCTTTGGGACAAACTCACTCCAGCTGCCAACCCAATCCATTACCCTTGGCTACAAGCAGGAGAAGACAAGATCCTGAAGTCAAGAGAGTCCAGCAACCCGCTAGTGAGGTGTGCAGATGTCCCCGTCCGAACGAGCCGGAAGTGGCAGGCGTGGCATGGAGACCAAAGAGGCTATTAGCAGGCTGCAACATCCGGAGATCGTCACCAGGGTGCGATGTGGACAAGCAGAGCTGGGCAGAGTCTCTGGTCGAAGGTCACCAAAAAAAGAGGGGAAAGGTGATGGTGACAAGGACGGAGCAAGCCCAATACAACAAGCAATGTCGACAAAATGGGAAGAAATGGGAGGGCACTCTCAACAGGTCAGTCTGCTGGGCCAACCTGTTGAAGATCCAGCAAGTCAGGCTCAGCTTCCTTCTCAAGGCAACCTATGCCCTGCCCTGCCCCTGAAACCTCCACCAGTGGTTCGGCAATGAAGAGGGTCACCCCCTCTGCAATATCACCAATGCTAACCTTCAACATATCTTGTCAGGGTGCAAAACCATATTGACACAGGGGCACTACAGACGGCGGCATGACCAGGTCCTGAGGAAGCTGGCTGAAGTACTGGAAGCCTGCAGGCAGGTCAAGAACAATAACCGTCCCAGAGCTGATAAACACCGCACCGTTGGAGGTGCAACAGGCAGAAATGTCCAGCAGGTAGTAACACCAACCTGTACGATCCAACTAGTGCAGTTTTAATTGACAAACGTCCAAGACTTTCATTCTGCGTTATTCCAGTTCACCCTGGAGGTGTTGGATGGGATTTAGATCAGGTCTCTGTGCAGGATAGTCAAGTTATTCCACAAAAACTAGGGCAAGCATTGCTGCATTGGAAGTGATCATCTAGACCAAACCAGGAAAAACGGCTCCAGATGAAAAATAAACAAAAGTCTGTGGAGTCTGTGGGGTCATGGGTCATGTTTTCAGTTTTGATTTAGTATAATGGTCCATAAACAGTTTATAGAGAATATACAGCACAACATGTAGTCTGTAATGTATTCCTCACATGTAGAGTTGTGGGCAGGACATCTTCAGTGAGGCGGAAGTCAGTCCCAGCCTGCTTTGGTTCCTCAACTTAGTTTTCCTCACCAGGTCTTTGACTCTTCCCCATGTGTAGTTTTCACTCAGCTAAACACAAAAACACACAAGAATGTCAATTTAATACAAATATTGAATTTGATACTTTTAGATGTGACAAGTGACCACAAGGCCAAAGTTCTAAAGCCCTGCCAGCAGCTCCCACAGGTTTTCATTAAGGTGTGTTCATTTGTGCAAATTGGGCTGCTGGACCGTTTGTGTAGTCTGTGTTATTTTGTCCCAAACAGCCAACATACCGAAAGCACATTAACTATAGCTAGCAGTGGATGCATTGACTACTTGAGTTTGTTCTGTTTTTTCCCTCCAGTCTCTCCTTTGTCTTTTCGTCTCTGTACGTTCATGAAGCTGATTCATAAAGATGTATAAGTAGATATATACAGTACAAATTTTGGATTTGCATCTAATCACGTCTTTTCCATTGACTTTGTATGCAATTGGGCCTGTCTAAAATGTGCCACATGTTTTGTTTGAACACAACTAACACCACAAAATACAAACATATACAGAAGGAACAACATACTAATTAGGTTTGTCCTGAAAGGTTGCGCTAGAATGGTCATTTGGTAGGTCATTAAAATCAAAAGACTTTATTGGCAACAAAATATTCCCAGTAAAATTCATGATGGCATTCTGCTGTTTCATGAAGTGTGCAAACTTGACTTTTAGTGGCACTAGAGGTAAGGTCAGGCGGTTGGTCTTTTAATTGTAGAAGAAAAGAAAAGGTAGTGGTAGAAACTACAGAAAAAATATACTGAATTGGTAAATCTCTGATCCACATGGCTGAACAGCCAATCAGACAGCTTGTTCTTATTAAAACCAGGGTTGTAGCAAGTTCAAGTTCATACTAATGCCATATGTATACTCTTAACCATTGCTGACACAACTGTCAGGACCGCTGGAGATATCTGCAGGACGGAAAGCAGTGCACCTCCCCACATAAACACTGATTGGACAGACAATCTGTAATCTGTGTATATTAGTACAGTATTAGTACATTAATATCAATACAATCAATAATACAATACTAAGAAGCAAACTAGCGATCTGAACTGGAATCTGGGCATTAGTCCATTTTCCGCAGTACTTTGCCTCATCTGTCTTTACATGAAAAGGTCCTTTGTTAAATAATACCAAGACACTGCTGAGTGCAATTCTTGCAGTGGATCTATAACATGTGGACATGTCTCACCCTGCGCTGGGAGATGGACAATCCTTCTGTGCTGTCCCCGAGGAAGCGGACCTCCCCCTCAGTGTAACTCCTTCTGTTCAAGCCTCTCCTCCACAGCGGGACGGGTGTCAAACCCTCACTGCTCATGTCTGAAACACAAATCACAAAAATGCACAGGGTGTGAGTGGGAGAGTTAGTTTGGGTAAGCGAGGGTTGAAATACATGTTCATATGGTCCAATCTGCGTCTTTGTAAGGCAGTTCATTCTTTTTACAGTGATTTGGTAACTGCTTCTATAGAGCCCTACGGCCACCAGAGGCCCCTTCAGGTGCAAATCACTCATGTGCACTCTGTTTATTTATTGCCATAGTTGAGTTGTTGTATTTTTTTTGCTGTGCACATTTGTATTTCAAAAAGTTATAAATGCTAACCTGGTGTCTTGGGGAAAATGTCAAAGTGTCATTATATCTTAATTACAGTGTGTTCTGGTCTGGCAGACATGTTAATCAAAAACATATTTGAAAATGTATTTGTAAACCTAATTTTTAGGAGACAGTGTTGTTGGTGTCATGTTTCCTGCCACCCAATGAGTATTTAAGTTCAATTAACTAATTAACTTTGGTCTTCACTAACTGGCTCTTTAGCTGCTAAATGCTCTACTATGTTCACATGACACATTCTCATCCCAGTTCGTCACATACTGACACTTTGTCAGACCCCTCGGCATCACAGTAACCACGTGCTCAATGTTGTGAAGTAAACAAAAGTCGTTGAGCCGTGGAGGAGGAGGGGCCAACTTTGAATGCTGTGTGTTTAGAAACAGCAACCGTTACGTATAATACCTTTAAACCTGTGTGTTGCACGTGTACTCTATTATAAGTTTGGTTTGTGAGGTGAAATGTTTGTTCACATGTTGGGAGCCGCTGCTTGCATAAGAAGGGAGTGATGACTGTTCTGACAAATGGTGAAGGAACTCAGGTCTGTTTTTTGCCCCCGTTCATCCCACTCCCCACTTCTCCCACGTCAATGTAAACACACCTCCCCTCATCACATGGGCTCACACTTTCTACTGATCATGGCCATCCGCCAGATAAGGAAAACCCCGGGTCGACAGCTGTGTCTCGTGTTTTTGTTGGTGAGGCTGCATTAAATCAGGCCAGTCTTCCCATTCATTTCAATGTTTGTAGTGCGTTTAGGCTGCGGTGGTGGTGGTGGGGGTGAGGGGATGCCGGAAAATAATCAGCTTTTGGAGAAACGCGACACCGGTCGTGCTGCGGTGGCCAATCACATAACCCAGCCACGTGAAGGAGAGCAGCATGAATAACCAAAACACAAGTGACACTCCCACACTGCCGCACAGCCTAATTTGGGGCCCCCCTCCTCTCCTGACTCCTCGACCTCTTCTCCGGATCCAGTTTCCTGCCCATCAGAGGAAGAACCAAGACATTCCAGAGTCCACGGGACATTATGTGTTTCTCGCCATGAGCAGGATGCCAGGAATTCCGCCCGTGTCCCACTCGAGTCATAATTCCATCTTCCCCCACGGGGACCACCGAGCTGTCGGCCACCACCGCCTCCTCCTTAGGCAACGTGAGCCGCTCCGAAAACAGTAATGATAACATGAAACTTAAGTACTGCTAAGGCTTTTTAATAACACACCTACGGTAACAGATCCATTTCAGGAACATGTCAGACAAACACTGGAATGAAAACATTAATACGTAGCTCTGCGCGTGTGTTTGTTGACACATCCCACTGGGGCAGGTTATTAAGTGCTGATCCTACTAGTAATTAAATGCTAAAGGTTAAATAGGGGCGGTTTTAGTAACCTCCAGGGCACTCAGCTGCATATCATAGACTCACAGAATAGAAAGCTACTACTGTATAATGAATATCTTATCTTCTAGAAGCCCAATGCTTTCACTGTACTAGATGAAGTCGCATCTATACAAGTATATATACTAGCTTGTCCTGCTCTCCTGGTGTCACTCCAACCACCTGCAGTTCAACACATCAAAAACCAAAGAGATGGTCATAGACTTCAGGAAGTCTAGACCACCCCCACGACGAGGTGGAGGTCGTGGGGACCTACAAGTACCTCGGGCTGCAGCTGGATGACAAACTGGACAATAAACACTGACCACCTCTGCAAGAAGGGCCAAAGCAGACTGTACTTCCCGAGGAGGCTGGGATCATTCAACATCTGCGGGAAACTCCTGTTGATGTTTGGATAATAATTTTACCCTTCACTTTTGTTTTCTCTTCCAAATAAATTTGACCAATCTGATCATTTCACTGTTCGTTTTTATTGCCCTGTCAAACTAGCCAAGTGGCTACAGCGCATGCCACGATGTCCCCAGTATGATTCCAACTGCGGGACCTTTGTTACATGTCAGATTCCTCTCTCTCTCTCTCTCTCTCTCTCTCTCTCTCTCTCTCTCTCCCCATTTCCAGTCTGCCACTACACTCTTCATCTGTCCAATAAAAGCAAAAAATGCCAACAAAAGCATCTTCTTTTTAGTGATGTCACTGTGCTCCAAGATATAACTATATATATAACTACTATATAATATAAGATAGAACTATTTACTTTGAGTACAATGTAATTACCTCCACCAAGGCCAAAGGCCTATAGGAAGGAGGTTATGTTTTCACTGCCGTTGGTTTGTTTGTTGGTTTGTCCGTTTGGAGGATTACTCCAAAAGTCAGCGATGGATTTTAATAATTTTTTTTAGAGGGGTAGGGTGTGGCAATCCATTAGATTTTGGTGGTGATTTTTTTTTTAATAACTCAGCCTGTGCATTACACACAGGCTTTAGGACATGCTCAGTGTAACCGATGACGCGTTCATGACGTGTCACACAGCCTCTTTCCTTCTGCCTGCAGAGAGAGGGACAGAGAGAGAGAGCAGGGGCTGGAGGGAGGGGGGACACCTGTAGATTCGGCGTTTTTTCACATTAAACTCAGTGAAATTACAGTTGAGTTCGACCAAAGCACACTTGGTGATTGTTGGAACGAGTAACAACAGCGGTTTAGGTGAGTTTTACTTTGTTTCTGTCCAGTTTGAATGAAGTGTTTTATGATGCTCCGCTGCATACAGCTGATCTCAACATAAACAAAAATACACGTGGTTGATGCCACAAGCTGAACGGAGAGGGGGGGCAATCGTACTCGGGCAGCTTGGCGGTCTGCGCTCTCTGAGTGCCATTCTAGTTACCAATGGGAACGGTGGCCAAAACCACGATTTTCCTTTATTTGAACACTCTTTGACATCACAAATTGTCTTGTTGATTACAACAAGACATCTTGAAATGTGTCTGCTAGGTAGACTCACCGGCACTCTCTAATGAATCTCTAGCATGAAGTTTGGCTCTGTGTGGTGAAATTTGTGCCATTAAACACAATTGTAGTACTATTTTTTGAACATGTGTTCCTCACATACTGTACCCAAAGAAAATTGTTTGGCTTAAGATCAATGAATGAATGAAAACATGTTATCACATGCTCACTATGTTTGGACATGTCTGTTCAATAGTACCTTGAAGGACACAATTTGAAAGTTGTTGTTTCTTTTCTGTAATTTCTTCCTTTTTGCAGCAAATAAAGTAAAATATGCCATAACATTACCTCCCCTGGTTGATACGAGAGGATGCCGGGTGACCTCGTGGATGGTGGACAGGTCAGAGAGGGTTCCACTGGGTGACAGAAACTCACTTTTGGAGTGTCTCTTCTGAGTGTCCTGGAAGGCCAGGCTGGCTGCAGCACAGCTGCAGTGCTGCTGGAAAAAGTCCTGTTCAGAAAGGAAGGAAGAAGAATATTCTTAATTTAGCATTTCATATCAAGAATTTCTACTGGTTTGCAGTAGAAACTATCGACAGGGTCTTCTTCAGAATAACCATATCAAATTCGAAATTATTTTACTGTATTTGTTTTTGTTGAGAAAATTAAAAAATAAATTAAAGGCAAGGTCACCTCGAAACACAAAGTTAACACTAATTACAGAGCATAAATTCTTTTTTCATTTGTTCATACAAATGAAATAAAATGAATAATAAATAAATTAAATAATCCTGCAACCTGTTAGACTACTTTTATTTGTTTGTGCCATGTCATGGGCCAACCATTCCCCAAAACGTCCTATTTGGTCCAGAGAATAAGTCAAATGATCAAGACGGTGCGTTACTGTATTACCATTATACACATTCATGTGCGGCACAGGGAACCTGTGATATTTTGGTCCAATATGTGTGTGTGCAGTGTCTGTGTGTCAGTATTGTACATATGCTCATCCTGTGTGGGTTCACATCCTTCCATGTCAACTGAAAGGGTGATGACAGTATGACACCACTTCCAGGAAAAATCCCATAATAGTGCCAACTACGCAAATGCCGCCTACGACAGCAGCGTCACGGGATTTTTTTGCTGCTCTATAAATATTACAGAGCATGTGTAAAGACACACAAACACACACCACCTGCATGGCTTCATTGTGTGATCCTAGATTACAGAAAGTCAATTCCTGATTTTTGCCACATGATCTCTTTCCCTGCTCTGAAGTTACCTTTCACCTACTGTGGAAGAAAGGTTCAAATAGGCCTTTAGAGCAACAAATCCAAGTGCACATCTGCCTACACACATGCACATTTCCCCTGATATCGACACAAAAGAACCCCTCTCTCAGCTTTATTACATAACAACTACATAACGTTGTTTATATCCCACGCCTCATCTTTTTTTTTTACTTTTGTTAAACCTCTGGTATTCAGTGTTTGACCAGATCAGGCCTGCAGATGTCGACCAGTATTATTTCACTGAAGCATCTGATTGCCTAATGAGGTAACACAATGAAAAATATGTAGATAGATAGATAGATTGAATAAGAGCAATAAAAAGTATGAAATAAATGTTCTCCACCTTCAAAATAAAAGTAAGTAAAAGAACAGTCACACACCTCTTTGGCCTTTGTCACCTTGCTGTCCTTGTGCAGGCCGCAGATCTGCCTCTGCAGCCGGAGGTTGGTCTCCTGCAGCTGGCCGATCTTCTCGAGGAGTTGGCAGATGTGCTCCAGGTAACCCAGGCCTGAACCCAGAGGGTTGGAACTCGTCTGCTGTGCCTGAACAAACAGAAGGTGAGCAGGTTACTCAGGATACCAGGAGGAGATACCAGTTTTCTGACGTTTTTTGAAGTTCTGTTTTTTTAAGTAAGCTAAGTCATTTTTTGCTCTGACATTTCAATTTTGAACGGGGTTGGATCTGAAAAGATGGTAATAGGGACTTGCTTTGGTTCCCCTACAGTGGTGGATGGACTCAGTGATGGTAGTGTAGGATATTCCTACTCATCAATATTTCTACATTAACATTGGGTCAAATTGGTGTGTGTAATAAGGAAACTCTACCGAGCATTTTGCATCTTTTACGACCCACAACTTTGCTGTTTTGGTTCACTTTCTCTGCTCTCATCAACCCCATCAATTTTGAACAAAAAACAAAATGCAAAAAAATCAGGTTCAAAGGGTTAATGCAATATTTATCCATTGGATTTCCTCATCTGTGTGACTCCACAGAGCCTCTTCACTGCGAGCTACCAGACAAATGCGACTAATTAAGATAAGGAAGGGTATTCCTTCCAGGAGATGACCCTCACATCCTCCAGGGTAGTTGTTGATGAGGGGGAGGGTCTGTAACCAGAGGCCGTTCTGGCTGAGACAGGCATGTTATCAGGGCTGGGGCTGATCTTATCCACGACCCCACAGAGACCAATGAGTGATCCACGGACGGAAAGAGAGAGTGGGATTCGGGAATGCCCTCTTTTGCGTGCACAGACCTATTTTAAAATGGGTAAGCAAAACAAACACAAACACACACACACACGCACAGACACACCCTGCTGCACTTCCTCTGAGTTGCTGCCATCGAGGGCCGATAGTGTCTTACACACGGAGCTGACTGAGGTCACAAGGATGTGAAAAGCTACATGTCTTGACAAGTGAAGTTTGGATAATACTATGCTTGTGTTGCATGCAACACTGGATACAATAATGCCTGAGGTGAACATAAGTAGATGACATCAGATCTTGTGAGTGGAAAAGAGCTTTTTAGACGTTATTTATTTTAACCTGAGGATCATTATGCTGCAGCTAAGGGATGTCTGAAGCATAAATATAATATAAACACTGAAAAATCAGTAGTCTGAGTAAAACCGGAAGAAATAGGATTGGGACTAAAGCTCGGACATACGTTACGTGTCCACGGATAGCTGCAGTCGAGTGGACGTGCACATTCAATTCATACTACTATAGGGTCCGCGTCGGCCTACACTGATATATGACATATACATTACAGCGTTTCGAGAAATTCCAGAAAATGACTTTCTATTCTAATTCTACTCTACCAATTCTAAGAAGAAGTAGCAGCTATGCTTGCAGTTCTGTGAAGCTGTACTTAGGCATGTTAACACGCTCACAATGACAGTGCTATCATGCTGAAGATCAGCAGGTAATGTCCAAGACTTGGTTACAGCAGGTCTAAGCAAGGAAGTCAAGACATAATTTCCACTGTATCCCAAGACAATCTCAGGGCAGATATGTAAACTGTCCAATAAGTCCTAGTAAGTCAATTCAGGGGTCTCTTCTGGACATGCATGGAAATACCTTCACAGGGAGACAGATGCACAGGAGTCCTGGGGAATAATGCCATAGCCACCTCAACTGTCTCCTTTTGACTCAAAGAAGCAGCGATTCCACTGGAAGCACCATCCTATCTCATCCATGTCTGAGCTAATCACCGAAAAAAAGACTCAATCTGGCCGTTTGTATCTACAATCTCGTTATTTCTGCCACTATACGAAGCTCACGGTCATAAGTGAGGTGATAAACTACAGCTGAGGCTGATGGGAATGTCATTAGGTTTACAGTGTCCTGTGAGCAGTTACTGGCAGCTACGTATGAGCGTGGTTTAGGTGTGTGTGCTGCGACACGGAGTTCTAAATAACAATGGCGGCTCCTGAAGAGGTTAGTATAGATGCTGCAATAGAATAAGTTATATCAGAACTCGAAGTATTTCTTCAGCAAAGAACGGCACTGAAGCCTTTCTCGATGGAAAAGATGTTTCTGTTCTTCTCCCAACTGGCTTCGGTAAGAGTTTGATTGACAGATGGTTCATCCAATCACCTGCCAAGTATTTTTTGAAAGTGCCTGCCCTTTTCCAAACAGTTTCCAATGACGGCTTCTCAGATGGTTCTGTGGAACAAACCATCTGGTGGGTCAAGTTGCATATAATATCTGTATCAATGTAAATATTTGTTAAGATGTTTCAGTCTTAACCAAGGTGGTGGACCAACCAACTGATAGTGAGCCGGAGCTACACAGTAGCTAGAGCCAGATTTCTAGTGTGGCTAAAACTCATAAATGACCTGTAGAACCACATTCAAATGGTTCCACCAGGACCTTTTATTTTGATGGCTTTTCCTCTGTATGGCTACAGAAACTCTTTCTGTGTTAAAGGGGACATATCCTGCTCATTTTCAAGTTGATACTTGTATTTCGGGTTTCTACTAGAACATGTTTACATGCTTTAATGTTCAAAAAACACATTATTTTTCTTATACTGTCTGTCTGAATATACCTGTATCCACTCTCTGTCAGAAATGCTCTGTTTTAGTGCATTTCAACGGAATGGCAACGGAATTGCGTTGCTAGGAAACAGCTTGGGTCCATGTTTACTTCCTGTCAGCTGATGTCATTCACATACACTGCAACAGGAAATAAACTGGGACACACTTAGAATGTTTACGTTTAAAACTGTGAAATTGTCTAAATATTGTAGATTTGTGACATCACAAATGGACAGAAATCCTAAAGGCTTGTTTCAAACGCACAGCTTCTGAATAGGGGCTGTGTATATTTCTCTGTGGATTGAGCGTTTTGATACTTTCACAGTATTTTTATTTCATTTAAACCTGCTTTATAATATAAAAGACATGAAAATCTCACTTTTTACAATATGGGACCTTTAATGTGGGATAAATGTAATGTTACTATGGTGGTTGCTAGGACTAGCCTAGTTATTGGTTAAAATTAGGCAATATCTGGTTTTATGATTTAATTTTTTCCCTCTTTCACATTTAAAGTAAGAGCATGATAAGACAATAACATCCAAGATCACCGTGGAAACCCGAGGCCTTCTCTGACCCTCACTTTCCATTATCTTTGCTGCATCCAAAATACTTTCCTAAATATGACAGTGTTGGAAAGGAATGAAGCGCCAGATGTGCGGAGCATCCAGATAGGGAGGAAGGTACGAGCAGAGCACGTACGCTGCTTCTCCTGGCCAGACCTCTGTCTTTTCAACACACAGATAGTGTTTCTGCCTCACTTCCCTGCAGTGTATCTTTCAAAGCAGACAGGCAGGAACCGGAGGACACTATGTGCTGGAGTTGTCCTTCTGTCCAGTGTTGGCACCTCACTTTTGATTTTGTAAAACTTTCTCATTTTACAGCTAAACCGTGCACCACAAGATGATTCTGAAAACATTTGAATCGAGAAATAGGTATTACAGTAACAGAATATTGATTCATATTTGATCAGCGCTGCCTAGTTTGACCGTTTGGTCGGAGTTCGCGAGTGATTGACAGCCGGCTCTCATAGACAGCAGATGGACAGCAGACCTCAGATTTGCTCCAATCTCGCCTACTTCAGCTTTAATGTAATAATGTAAAGTTAACATTAGCTTTCCTTTTATATGCTGCCCTGCAAGTTTTCATGGTATGTCCTTGCTGTGTTGTTGCCACTTCATGCCTAACTTTCAGTTGGATTGTTGATGAAGTTAGTCCACAAATCTGTTACTTTTGTTCCTTCCTTCAGTAGAACAGGTAACGTTAGCTATTGGCAATTTAATGCAAGTTGGAGTCTTTGCATTAAAATACTAATTGGCTCATTTGTTGATTAGTCCGTTTGTCATGTTATTGTTCAGTTTTTATTCATTGACAAAAATGTAATAGACTGAGGGGTGAACGAAGAATGGATTGTGGCCGCTGATAGCACCATGAATTGCTTATCACTTGCAACCGCTATCTGCCCCGTCTCCAGGTCCGATTCTCAAAGGATATAGCACTGATGATATTACAGCCCAAACACGGCCATAAAGTTTTGCAGCTGAGTGCAATTTGCCCTTTTTTGTTTATTCGTTCATATAATAACCTTATTTTCTCATGTAGTTGACACATAGGGGAGCTTTATTCATTTATTTTTAATGACAAAACTGTCATGGCATCCTGTCACTGCATCCCCAAATAAATTAGTTTGAGCGGAGCGCGACGATGCCTTCACCTGGCTACAGTCACTGCTGTATACTCACCAACATTGAGACCTCAAAAATAGGGAGGATTTCAAAACAAAAGCGGAGGGTCTGGGGTCCTCCCCCTGGAAAAAAACAGAGTTTCAGAGACTCTGTTTCCTGCATTCTGGTGACTTTTAAAGAAGGAAAATAACAAAATATTAAGTACACTGTAACAGCATTTTCTGTTAAAAAGGCCTATTTTTTAATTTTACTTTTAATTCTCAGGAACTGAATAATTGGCCCCTCTGGCGTGAACCTGTGTGAATCTCTGGCATAAACTAATATTTATGAATTTTTTGCTCCTGCCTGAGTATTTCTTTCTCTTAGTACTCTCCATTTCTCTCTCCTTCTCTCACTCGCTGAAGGTCCTTTCAGACACAACGCGTCAACGGCACCACTGTGCTCTGAAAGCTTGATTTGCGCCATGCCAAGATGGCTTTCCGCTGCATTGAGGAAAGCCTGCTGTGATGTGCAGCGAGCGCAGCTCAAACCACATCGTGGTACGAGCATCTCTTCCACTGGAAAACAACATTAGGATGTAGCTGTATTGTCGGATATTGGTGGAAATATCGAGGCTTATACACGCTGTACAGCGCCAGAAACAGGTTGAGATAAGGAAAAGGAAAAAAGATGTGAACGTTTGTCATAAATCAGGTGAAATACAGGAGAATTGTGAGAGGAACCCAGGAGAGGGCGATAAAAACCGGGAGTGTCCCGTGAAAATCGGGAGGGTTGGCAAGTATGCACTGCTACCATGATCACTGGAAAGTCTGGGCGTGACATTCCTTATCAGCGCCAATCTTTGTGATTGGATTGTTTTTCCGGTGAGGCTCATTTGCATAGAAAGGGGACAATTTAGCGCAATGTCTGCACATTGCCTAATTTAATCACGTACAAATGTCACAGGAGCACAGAGCTGCTGTTTGCTTGGCAATGCCGTTAGCGGTGCAAGTGACAACCATTAAATTACACGGTTGGTTTTTGTCCTATTTGTGCAGGTTTAGCGGCCGCAAAAATTCGCCTCTTGGAGTGTTTATCAGGTGTAATAACCTGATAAACACTGTCTAATGCATTCAGGCTTCATTAATAACATTTCACACTAGCACTGATAGCAAGTGTGGGATCAGACATGCAGATAAACAGTCCATATGATTACAGTTACTTGGAAATATGACAGCTGTGCACTCAATGATATCTCCAACATCTGAACATTAAGACTTTAACTTTAAGAGATTATAGAATCCATTCTTGTTGTATTTAACGACAGATGGAGGAACAGAGTAGAAGAGAAAAGGTACGTGGGTGAGCACAGAGAAAGTCCTTAATGTTCACATATTTGAGGCAAGAAAAATCCAATATCCCTCTGCCGCGGACTACAGAGTCCCATTTAGCAGGGGAAAGGAATTACATTATTAACTTTGGTGACAAGTGATGATGATGACCGTGGGGGCCACACCACCTTTACTGCCTGTCAGCAATGTACCCCTACCGTCATGCTGGGCCCCTAAAAGCCACCGCCACACGCCATTACCCCACAGGGGCTCCGGGGACCTATCAAAGACCCTTTATCTGGGTAAATATGTGAGTAATTTGAGATATTTGACACCTATTTGATGCATCCAGGTAGGCCGCCAAGCTCTAGGCTTGGAGAACTGGAGGGGGTTCAGATGAGAGAGGGGCAGGTGGTCAGCGACAGTATCGCTAGAAAAATCTCCAGTCCCTCTGCACAGATGAACAGGTGCTGCGTGACATGAGTCCATGAAAAAGCTGCCGCGCACTGTAACACATGCCCTCCCCACCTTGCGGGCTCTGTCTGAGTGTAAGCGGGCTCTCATGTTATGGTTTGCCCGATGAGCCGGCAATAATAAAAACCTTGTCTTCGAAATGGCTTTTCAGCTCAGCATTGTTTTGACAGATCTTTGAGGATGAGACAGTGGAGGATGTGGTGGACAACTACTGGATGGATTGTCATGAAATTTGGTATAGACATTCTTGTTCCCCTCAGGATGATCCCTGGACTTTTTACCAAGGGGCCATCATCAGGTTATATCATTTTGATGTGTCAAATACTTCAGTTTATGACCAAATGCAAAACTAATTACATTTCCATCAGGCTCAGCTGTACATTGTGTTTACTACTAATTACTAAATGTTAGCATGCTAACATGCAAGCCAAAGATGGTTAACGGTAGTAAACATTACACCTGTTAACATAAGCCTGTTAGCATTGTCATTGTGAGTATGTTATTATGCTGACGCTAGCATTGAGCTTGAATCGAGACCGCCTTAAGCGCGATTTATGCTGCGAGGGTCGCGAGTGTCCGCACGACCAAAGTGAGGTCACACCATCAGAAAGAGCAGGTTTTCGCTGCAGATGCAAATTTTTCTACAACTACGCGGACGCAGATGGGCGGAGAAAATGGAGAACTTTGAGGAGCTTTGAGAATGTTGGTTTGCCGCAAGGAGAAACCCGCACGGAGTATAAAAGATCCAAACGTTTCATTGTCATGATTACACGTCAGCTCGTGTCCGGCTGTCCTTATGGAAAACATAACTGAAGCTTTACAGAGCCGCTAGCGTAGCTAGAGACTCCTGTTCAAACACAGATAATAGAACCCAAGCTATATATTGACATAGTTGATATTATGCACTGCATAGCAGGCTATTATACTGATTTAGACATTTTAAAATTCAAAAATATTGATAATGGTATCTACCTCAAAGTAGTAGAGTTTTCAGTATCTCAGCCTGGTAAAAATGTCAATAAAAATGTTACTAACACTAATAATTAATTTACCTTTTAATTCTCTTTTGGGAAAGAACGCTGCGACTTATAAAGTGCTTTAAACCTTTTGTTACTATCATTTGCACAATTTGTTCCTCTCCTGTCAGAAACAGCAGATTCATATGGAAATCTTAGGGCAGTATTAGTTTCTCACTCTAATAGCTGCCAGCAATGAAAGACAGTCTCAAGGCCTGACTGTGATGTGTTCAGGAACATCAAACAGCTGATTATTATGACTCTTCCACAGCTGTCAGGTGCTCTCTCTGTAGAGCTCACTTTGTTCTGGATGTGAACAAGAAAAAGAACTCTTTTTTCCCGTAACATGTATGAAACATGCCCCTGCAGGTCCTTATGAATGAGTACTTTTATGTCATATCCCTGGCACAGGAATAGGTCAAAGCACAGGTACGACGGCAGTGCTTTTTACATTCTTTTGTTCAGCTATAAGTTGAAAACAATATCTGATAACCAAAGGACCTCCGCGTGAAAATCATACCTATAAATGCACTCTAGAAAATGTATGACTCGGTGAACCTTATTTCAGTTGCCATGGTGACGTAGAGGGAAAGAGTTTAAAATTATAGATAATGACAGAGGACATGAAATATCTTTGTTGCTCATCCAAAAGGGAGGAACCATAATTGTCCTTATTCAACAATTTTGGAAGCACACCACACACATGAATGCAAAAAGGTTATTTTTCAACTGTAATATATCCTTCTCACTTCATATCTTTGCCGTAGTTCTTCAATATGCAAATCTAAGGGATTGTATTAACCCTCTGGGGTCTACGCCATTTTTTTTTGTTGCTATTTTTGGTCCACATGGTCTCCTTTTGTAATAATTAAGATAGAATCTCAACACTGTAATGCACAATCATGACTAATTTCAGGACAAACTGGGCTACCAGCATATGTAAACTGCAGTGATGTCACATGAATGTATAAATAATTCAAATTACCATAAAGACAAGAGAAAAAATGAATTTAATCTCAGAAATGTATTCAAAGCTCCTTGTCTGTTGCTGGAGAGGATGCTCTTCAGGCTCTTCAGCAGCCTGTTGCTCATCATCATCACTATAAAACAAATGAAAATCATTAGAAATATTGAAGGTTTGAAATATCAGATCATATAAGCCCAGTAAGTATTTTTGTATTTCACATCTCACACAGCATATGAGAACATATGAGAATGCTCGATAGCTACAGTGTCTGAATTATCATCTGATACCTTGCATAAAATCAGAAAACACCTTCTCTGCCCAAATGAACACCAAATGAACAAATATAAAAAAAACTATTCATGTATATATTTTCATTTTTTTTTTTCAAATATACTGAAAATAAATGTAAGCCACTTACATCAGCTGGATCAATTCCTCTTGACAAGCCATCTCTTCATCTGCTCCTGATTCTCCTTCATCTTCACTTTCCAGGATAAGTGCGCGGCGCTTTGATGCCCGTTTTGAAAAGCAAAAATAAAAATAAGAAAGTCGCAAAATCGACAGCTGTTGCTGTGCGCGCAGTTGGTGTGCTCTCCAAAGTGTCTCTCCGTGCGTTGTTTTTAGGTTTAGTTGGTTAGGTTTAGGAAAAGATCGTGGTTTGGGTTTAAATAAGTACGTTTGTTATGTACAATAAGAAGGGACTGCGCAAACAATCCAGCTGCCAAATTCACCCAAATGAAGCGACAATTTGCTTCACATTCAATCTTAAAATGTTTTCATCTGCTACATGTACATTTAAAGTATCATGTGTGACATTGGATGTACAGTATAACATTTTTGGAGTAGATATGTCTAGACAAGAAGGTGTCCCCGGGGTGGACCCAGAGGGGTTAAATAGCCTATCCCATCTGGCCTCGGAACAAGGAAGGAAGGTCATCAAGGAAGAGCTGTCGGATGTGGCTATAGGGAGAAATCTGGGATACCTCGCTTAGCTTGCTTAGCCTACAACCATATAAAGTGCAGGATATGGATGGATGGATCTGTGGATGTTTGGACATGAAGCTCTTACCTCACTAAATCTGCAGCATTCATCCATGTACTCCTCCAGGCTGTCACTGGTGGCGCTCCTCCTTATAGGTTCCGGCTCAAAGTCATTGCCCGTCACGTCATCGCAGGATCCTCCTAAGCAGGTCTCCTCCTGCTGTCCAGACATCTCCTCATCTCCCTCAGGGCTGATTCCTAAAGCCCTACACTGGACCCTATCCATGTCCTCATCTATGTGCAGTTCCACTCTCACAGTTGAACTCAGCTCCTCAGAGTGTATGGACACATCGTCCCGAGTATCCACTGCTTTACTCGTCAGACTACTATCCACCGAGTCCTCTGCCTCTGTAATCTCCGAGCTCGGTGCATATGAGACTTGTTTATCAGGGAGAGTGGTAGAGTCAGAGTTTAGGTTGCAGGAGTTGCAGGAGGACTCCCGACTGTGGACCATGAAGCTCTGCTCAGAGCCTGTCGGGGTGGATGGAGAGTTCGCTCCGCTGGGCAGCTCCACTCCAGAGTCCTCCGACTCAAACTTGTACAACCTCGTCAACTGAGAATCTGAGAAAATAGCTGAAAGGTAGTCTGAGCCAGACTCCGTCCGAGGCTGTCCGGACTTGTCATCAAGATGGGAATTCTCCTCAGAGGCTTTGATGGGGCCTGAGATGTCCTGCTCTGAAACCGACACCGTGGAGATGGTGGACGCCGAGTCGTCGGCCATCAGGAGCTTCTCGTGGAAGTTGTTGAAGAGCTTCATTTTGGTCAGGACAACCTCACTGTCCAGCACTGGATCTCTCTCTCCTTTTCCTATTAAACAGACAAAGAAATACAGATATATTGAAATAACTCCTTGATTAAGGTTATAGGGGTATGCATCAAATTGGTTAACCCTAGGAGACCCACATACCCACGTTTAAGGAAGCTGGGAATCTGAAGATTAGATTTAAGATGCACTGTGTGTCAAGTTCTAGTCATAAATCAGAAATAAACATTAATTAATTAATGAATTAACTCATTCATTAATTCGTTAAAATTAATTGTGAAAGTGTATAAGAGTTTAGAACATTATGATAGAGGTATATGATGGTCATCCCAATGATCTATTATGTCTCATACGCTGTTGCAGTAATGTTTGGGTTGATACCATTTGTTGCACAGATTTGGTGCTAAATTTAACCTTTTTTTACCACTCGAGAATTGATAAAATAATCCCTCCAAAATACCACATTCAGACACCAAGACCTTGAGGAACACACAAATTTATGTAATTCCTAAACTGTTTAGGGACCCCAGTATGCAGAAATATTCAAACACATTACAGCATGCATAAAACTGCATGTTTTTTGCCCAAAACTGCATGTGATTATCATAAAGTGGGCATGTATCTAAAAGGGGAGACTCGTGGGTACCCACAGAACCCATTTTCATTCACATATCTTTAGGGGAGTGGTCATGGGATCTCTTTGAAAATGGCCATGCCAGTTATTCCCTCGCTACAATTTAGCCTAACTTTGGAGTGTTATTTAGCCTCCTTCTAGGCAAGCTAACATGACATGTCGTCTAGTTTCATATACCACACCACTATCGTCACTCTAGCTTTAAGACAGAACCCACTACAGCCTCTTAAAGACAGTAATGTCAGTCGGGATCAACGCGAAAATATGTACTTGGTTAAGATTTGGAAACAACTGTGGTCAGTTAAAATAAACCAACGTTGACTGTCGGTATAAAACATGAAACGAACAGTGTTCTCCCATGTCAAAGTCCCATGTTTTGTTGACCCTACGACTGCTAGAGGTCCTGAATTATTGGGCCTTCAGTGAAACGACTGATGCTGCTGTTTTTCTTGAGAGAACAGTGTCCCCCATCTGCATACATGGCCTCCAGTTTTCACACAGCCTGAAATGTCTCTGATATGCCTCAAAGGAAACAAAAGGCCTTGAAATACTTGAGGTTAAGCCAAAGTGTAGCTTAGGGCTGCCAGAGAGTGGATTTGCTTGACCTAAGGTATTTCACCCATAGTCAAATTATATAATACCTGCAGAGCATCAAATACCAATGCTTTGTCACGGCCGTCGCGTGTGATACCGCCGCACAAGGCAGCCGATCGTTTGTGTCCCGTGTTCACAACGCCAAGTCACATTTTCACTGTACAAACATGGTAGTTTTAAGCCCAACCATGTTGGTTTTTCCTAAACCTAACTAAATGGTATCGTTGCCTTGAACCTAAGCAAGTGCTTTTGTTT
This sequence comes from Sebastiscus tertius, assembly GCA_916701665.1. NCBI lineage: Eukaryota > Metazoa > Chordata > Actinopteri > Perciformes > Sebastidae > Sebastiscus > Sebastiscus tertius. The sequence continues at coordinate 27,019 of CAKAOH010034037.1, forward strand.
AATTCACTACAACCAAAAAGTGACGCCGAGGGGTCTGACAAAGCGTATGTGAGGAGTTGGGATGAGAACTTGTTGGATGTACTATAATTAATTTTAAGGGCTTTTAAGAACAAAATGAAAGACTGTAGAAGTGCAGGTATTTCAACCATTCTGTCAACTGGCTAATTCTGGACTGTATCCAGCCTTTTGACTATGAATGGACCACATGCACCATCAAAAAGACTGAACCCTTGAAGACTGGTGTTTATGTAATCCTGCATTCTTTAACTCAAATACCACAGGACCCACACAATGTGTCCTATCTGTCCAACTTTGATCTGAAGCCCCAGTTAAGACCATTACAGGGAGCAGTCATATGTGTCCTCTCCTCTTTCTCACTGTGGGCAATTTGATATGTGTTTTTTCCTACCTTCTAACCTTTGAATTTTAAGAAAAAAGACAAAAAGAATTCCCTCGGAAAATGCGGGGGCCCTACTTGACTTTAGTGTTTGATATATTTGTATAGTTTGATACTGCAGCTAAGCAGCATCTTTGGAAGAATATAATTTCAGAGTGCTATATCACCCCTTATCCATAATGGAGGTTGGGCAATTTCCTGCAGGGTAAATTGGAGATTTTTCTGAGGCAAATATGAGATTAAGAGTTCTTTGAAGTGGTAAATCCGATGCTTTTATCCTCTCTGAGGGGAACTCTGGAGGAGGGAGTCCTTGGAGGGGAATTTTTTCCAAAGCATATTGTGAGAATCATAATGGAAGTGGAACTCTTTGGCTTACTGATAATACACACAGCAAAGCAAAAATAGCAAATGCAGTGTGAATGTGGACAATCAGATGATTCAGAGGGGATGTTGTGATTATGAAGGGTGGAGGCCTCCACTGAATGATGAATGATTCACAAGCAATTAGCTACAAACAGGATGTTAGCTGATTGGAACTGATTGGAGGGGTTTTAAATTTTGATTGTAACTCAGCACAACTGAAAATCTCAAAATGTGAACTATCTTTTAATTTGATTAATACGAGTCAATCACTCAACGAAATAGCAACACACCCATAGTTCCGAGAAAAACACCACTGTTTTTATTACTGTGTTGTTGAATAGGAGCAGCTCTGCCAATTAAAGCACTAATACTACAGTGTTTGGTTGTGTCATATCAGCTTCTAAAGGCTATGAACCAGGTCTCTTCCCTTGCTAAACAAGGTCTGTGTTTTCCCACTGTGGTGCAACACAAAAACAAAGAGATTTTTTGTGCACTTTCCCTGTTTTCATACAGTGCTTATGTACGGTCAGAATCTAAAACTCAAACTATTCAAATAACAAATGAACACAACGAATAATGGATGTGCACATCATGCAATAATGTATCCCTCTCCTCCTAAAACAATAGCATGGGTTCATCATTCAAACACGATAATATGACACATTTACCTGACAAAGACCTTTGGTAGCCATGTGAATTGACCCTTCCTAAGTCCCGCCCCTTTTTGCTCTATGCTCCAATAACAGTTGAGCAAGCTTGGAACCCAGCAGAACCTTGGTCTACTTTTTGTTTACTTTTTGACTATCTCATTCATTCAAGCAAATTGCACGTGTTTGAGACGTGTGTAAAAAAGTCAGTAAAATAACTACTTGCACACGTATTGCTGATCAAAATTATGCAAAATGATTCGTTCAATTATCAAAATCTGTCAGACATAGATGTATATTTCATAAATTTCTATGGCTAGGAGGTACAATTTGTCGTTTTTGAACTGAACTACTGCAGGTTTTTTCATTGTTTTCATTGTTCACTGTATACGACTTTACAGTACATGTAACACATTGCTACACAAATAAAAGTACTGTATACAGTACATACAAATGTGTATATCCTGTATTTGACCTACTGTTGAAATGAAAATCTAAAAAGCTCAGTGTGATACACAACAGCATTTAACTAGACAAATTCTGTTATAGTACAGTAAGCAGTCAGTGTCAACAAAAAGTAGAACAAAACAGAGATTTGTATATTAGAAACATTTCCAGGGTTTGAATGTCGTACCAGTACGGTTTACATGATGACAAAACAACTTTTCATTTTGGTGCCGTTGGCCAGTTTACTGACACCATAATTAGCTTTTTTTAAGCATGAATGAAGTGTTTTGGGTGAGTTACTACCTTTTGCAAACATGCAGTATAGTTGTGATGTCCCATCAAACAGTTGTGACAACAGTTTCGAGAAAAGAAACAGTTAAGACTATTTTGAAAAATTAGCCAAAGTGATTGAGAAAAACTGTAAGTTGGAGGACTTGTTGGAATATTCACAGCAATTACTGAAAAGCCATCATTAGATGTGATAGTTAATCACTGGATTATAGCACACATTGCATTCCCTACATATCCTGTGCAGCGCATACAAACATAGAATTTCCACTCTCTTGACACTCCAACTGAATCACGATGCCCAGTGTATATTTTCTTTGCTTACTATGAATGTCTATAACGTTTATTTTAAAATGTCTATTCTATTAATCTACTTATGCCACATGCAGAATTTTCTTTTTAGATGACTAAATTCAAGCTGTTGACTCCCAAAACAAACTCTCTTCTGTGTGGACTAGAAAACTCATTTCCTGTTTTTGCCGAATGCTGGGGAAAAAATAGAAGAATGCATACAGCTATTTCTATTGTCGCTTCAGCAGGTCACCACTGAGGCTTATTGTCTTTTCCAATGACCTCACTGTACTGGCTGAAGCCCATTGTGTGTTTATGTCTATGGTCGTCTGAATCAGTGTTTACTGTCTCTTGTGCAACACCGCTGAAGCCACTCAAAGCCAGAGTGTGATGTAAAAGGATCTAGAGTGACCAGCAATGCAAACAATAGTCCTGATATGCAAAATGCTTCCAGCTGATGGAGGAATAGATAAAGATAAAGAAGCCGTTGCATTTTCCATTCATAAAAACCTTTTGCTTAGATTCCTGCTGTTTTCTCCAGAACTCTTCTGCTAGAAACTTATTTCTACAGATATTTCTATAGAGTTCAACTGTGGAGAACTTTAACATGCTAATTTTCACCAACTGCAAACTTTCAATTGTAATATGGTGATGTAAAAATCTATCAATATATCGTTATCAGATCTTTTTCTCTTTTTTTTGAGCTCTAAAATTGAGTAAGCTAATATCATATCTATGTTGCACCATCCAGCTTAATATAAAGTTCCTGTATAAACCCCTCCACAAAAGAGAGGCAGAATGGTCGGCCCAGTCGCCAGGAAAAAAACGTTGGCATTGTAATTTCTGCAACATTACAGTAAATGTGGATGTTTAATGTTTGTTTTTTTAACATGGACATTTTTGCATTCGGGCAGAGCAAGTGATGTCGTGTATGGAGCGACTGTTATTGAAAGGTGGTATAATAACGAGTATAAAGAGCAAGAAAGTCCACTAAGGATGTGGTGGATTGGGTCTGCTTGTGTCCTGTGCGAAAGCAAAAGTACACGTTGAGTTTACGCTTGTTACGTATCGTTGTTACGCTTGTTGCGTAACGATATGTAAGAAAATCCGCTAAGGGCGGTTGTTGTTTATTTTAGTTACGTTGTTACGGTTGTTACGTGACACTGTTACGTTACGTTGTTACGTTATTATTTTAACACAAACAATGATCTTTTTTCTAACCTAAACCAAGTAGTTGTGTTGCCTAAACCTAACCGATCAATTCACAACATTTCTGCAAGCATGATACGAGGCTGGTATGAAACGTATTTTTGGTTTAGAAATGTCGACATTCAACGGATCCCGTGGTTTGCAGAAACGTACACTGCCAACATTTTTTCTGGCAACTGGGGCTGAGAATGGTTTACAGTTTGTGAAATGTGACAATGGTACACATCTCTTGAATAAACTATGTTAACCTACTGTTCAGATGGCAATGAAGCTAAGTAGCTTGCTTACAGACAATTGGCAAGTCATCTAGGGAAACGTTACTGTTATTTCAACAACATTTAACCACATTACTGACTAACATCATTTGGGAAAACAGGTTCCAGTAATGTACCATGTAGCTAAGCAAGTTAGCAATAACTTTACAAGATCAGATGAACACACATGTTTATGTGTTTCAAAGCAGTCTCTGTTGTTTCTTTAGATTTTAGCAGGTGACCAATTCTTTGATATGAATTTTTACTTTTGGATTTGCAGACACAGTATGGATGGCTTTAAATCACTTGCTTTAAGAAGCAAACTAATAGACTAAAATAGCAGGTGCAACAAATTTAAGTAACTACATCACCAATATGAATGAAAGTAACTAAAGATGACACCTTTCAAAGTTTTACTGTACTGTCACATTGAAGATGTCATTTAAACATGTTGACAGGACTGTAAACCATGAGGGGAGATAGAAAGACTTAACACTCGTGTCCAGCGTCTCCAGCAGCAGCTCCTGATAATCTCATAATTGGCTGTCTGAAGACAGCATCCAGCCAGTTGTGTAATCAGTGTGTCAGGAGAGCTGCTGTGGTTTACACACAGCCTGGAGATAGAGGGATTAAGAAGGTCATGGAGCAGCAGTAGTGATAACGTGTAGTACAGTAACTGGCATGTACTGCAGGAAGGCATGGAGAGAAAATAAACAGCTTTACTGAGATAGGTTTGGTATTTTCAAAGTAATCTATACACTACATGTCATTGTGCTCAAGGCCTGGAGGTCAATAAATCAACCTGAATACTGTGAAGAAGTAATGCAGCAATATCTTACTACAGCATTTAATAACAAATACTTACAGTGTCAGGAGCTGGGCTTTTACACTTTGCTAAGAGCTGAGGAATAGTTAAAAGTCTGTATTTAACCAAAACCACAATGCTGCTCTGACCAAAGTAGCCCAAACCTAATCCTACTGCCGTGTTCACACCAAACACGAAGCAAACTACATACAAAGTCAATGCAAAGAAGCGTTGAGCATTTTATCTTAATTTAGGGATCATACTGCTGTAGTAAACCAGGTTAATTCAGCCGACGTGTGACTTGCTAGATACTGTGAATTTCACCGAGCTGCGTGCGCCTCTAGATGATGTTAAGAACCACGACACAGCAGCCTTTGGTTTTCCGACGTATCTGGGACTTCAACAACATGTATACAAAGCAGCAATAGCAGTTATTTCGGCGATGGTTGATGAAACGTAGTTGGTATCTCCATGAAGGGAGCGTCTAAACCCAAATGATCCTGCGGTCAAACTTGCGTGAATAATAATAATAATACTACACATGGGATGCAAGACACAAATTCGGGTCTCCGATGTCCAAGCCCTGGTCTTTGTATAAGAACATAACACATTGTAGACTGGGAAAATCATTGCCAATGAATGCAATCCAGACAGCAATCAGGATTCTTCCAAATGGATTTGGAAAAACCATTTAGTAGTATATAATTATATACTTTAGGGAGTCAGAATTGCTTAAAACATAACAAAGGTTAAGGGCCCAAGATGTGATTACAGTACAAAACTATATCTTGCGTGTAGTCTGCAAGTAAAGTCCACATTCAGCTTTAATATTTCTTTATTTCATATCTTCTTTGTTCAAAAAAACAGCAAGCTGCTATATAAACCTCATGAGCTCAAGTCTGGTAGAGGACGTGTGAAGAGACCCAGACAAAACTCCTGACTTATCACCGTGGCGTCATTTATATACTGAGATTCAAGCAAGTCTCTTACACACACATTTCTGTTTTTATGATTGTCTGTGACTTTACCCTCAGGTCATTTCAGATTGAGGCCCCCGGGCAGTGAGTGATCCATCCTCACTCCCATCATGGATCACAGACAACAGAAAAGCTGTCATCAATAGATTTTCTGACTGTGAGGGATGAGCAAACATCAATGAAACTACACTACAGATGCCTGTCTTCCTCACAGCTGTTGAACATGTACTAACAAGCAGGTAAACCCTGCCAGAATACGTACGGCTGCTTCATTCAGGTGTTAGCCTGTGTGCCGACAATTGTTGCCCCAGACATCTGACTGTTAAACTGTCCTACCCACCTGCCTGTGTTAGGGTTTAGGATTAACTTTAGATGATGATCACCAATGTTTTTGGGAAAGTAATTGGCACATACTGCATTTTAAAGATGGCAGCGTGGCAGCTACAGTATGGTTAGGTTTGGGAAAGATTGTGGTAACGGTTAAAAACAAAACAAGACAATGGGCCTTTTCACACCAAGTCTGAAAATAAACAATTTAATAAATATGTGAAACCACTTTCTATTTGGCTACACGACACTTAATATCTGTATGTTTTATAATATTTTTGTCTGGTGTAATATAGCCTACCCCTGGCTCTTTTGTCATTGTTCTGTTTGGCTACTATCCCCTGTATACTGAATTATGTTCTTTTGTTTAATAAAGAAAGAAAGTAGAGCTGAGTAGCCAACTAGTGTACAATAACATGACGCCATGGGTGGGTTTGGTTTTCCTCCTGTCCTCCCCAGTTTTTTGAGTCACCAGCCGTAGCTGGTGCAGAATGGTCCATTGTGAACATAATTCATGGGGATACTGGGCTGTATAAACTGCGGCTCTGTAGAAGTCATCTGTGGTGTCTCTGTGTCCAAATCATCTTTTCTCAATTAACAGAGGAAGCTGATCTATTCTCAGTGACTGAATAAGAAACCAGGAATGTGGAAAATTGAAAAAAAAAACATCAGATGACAATGTGAAAGCTCTGAAATCATTAAATGACTTATAAATTCTGGTACAAGCAGACTAACAAACGATTGTTTCTTGCCACCTCTATTATCGTTTTCTTGTGTCGTTTTTCTAGTCTGTTTCTGTGAATCGCCAGCAGACAATAAGAAGGAGAGCGAGCTGACTTTAATTACACGCTGAAGTCATCCAGCCAACTCAGCTGTGAAATCTGACTTCTTGCTATTGTGATACAACCCCATTCCTTCCCTACAATCCTCTCTACATAACCACCGTCAGCCGGACAGGTGTCGGCCTCCGGAAACCAGCTGTCCTCATCCCCTCCCAAACAACACAAACACATATTCTATCCTGTAATTGTCTACACGGGCTGACTCAGCCTATTTCCAGTCTTTGTGCTCGACTAAGATCCCCAAACATATGATTACAGACAGTCCCCCCCACACACACACACATCCCACCACCACTCCAGACTCAACCTTAAGCCTCTTTTCTGTCTAAAAAGGTCCTTCAGCCGTTTCCCATCATATTCATTTCACATTCCAGGCGGTGCCAGAGCATTGTCATTCAAGTGAGTCCCTGACAAAGTACGAGTTTTTCAGGACGAAGGGTGGTAAGTGGATTGCCCTGTTGCCCTCTTTGATGGACACCATGAGAACAAAGCTCTAAGCTTCCTGGAGGGCTGGAGAGAAAACTCAGCCTGCATCCATGGCTTAAAGGAGGTTAGAAGTCCAGGGGGCCCAACATTTTGGAAATTTCGGCCAAAAACTGTGTTTTTTTTCAACTTCAATTGCAACTCGAGCACAACTCGAAAACTATTTAACTTAGGAACTTCAGATTTGGTATGATGGTTGACAGTGTGGTCTAGTTTTGCCCTTTGAGGGTTAGAAGTCCAGGGTGCCCAACATTTTTGAAATTTCTCCGAAAGGGCAAAACCTTTGTACCCTGCTTTAGCAGGGGTCAAGAAGTGAGCGTGGGTATGTGAGCCACGCTCACTCTTGCCTTGTTCTGTTGTAGTGTTTTCAGTTGTGAAACAGAAAATGTTCCCATATACTCAAAACATTCGCCTGATTCCCATTCACCAGATCTGAGAAAGCACCGTGGAGGTGTCTCAGCTCATCTAAATACCACAAATCAGTCATTTGTACCCTCAAATTACTTCATTAATTCCGTCAAATGAATGCAAGGTAGAGCAAACACACATATTGCTTCCAAGCAAATACGTGCCCATGGCCTTTTTACTTATTGTGCATCAAAGTGTTACATGACCTTAAAGCTTCAGTAGGCAACCATTTTTTTGGCAGTATATTTTTGGCATCATTGGGCAAAAATTCCATAATAACCTTTCAGCATATTATAATTCAAGTGTTCTGAGAGCTAACTAGACTTCTGCTCCTCCTCATGGCTCTGTTTTCAGGTTTTAGAAAATCTAGCCCATGACAGGAGACTTTGACCAATCACAGGTCATTTCAGAGAGAGAGCGTTCCTATTGGCTGCGCTCAGGCCGATCTCAACATGGCTGCTGGGTCACAAACTTTCTCATTTACAGCTAAACCATGCACTACAAGATGATTCTGAAAACATTTGAGGAGAGAAATAGGCATTACAGTAACAGAATATTGATTCATATTTGATCAGCGCTGCCTAGTTTGACCGCTTGGTCGGAGTTTGCGAGTGACTGACAGCCGGCTCTCATAGACGGCAGCAACTATATTTCTTTGAAGCGGAGGGTTTGTGGATTACGTCACAAGAAGCCTATCACAAAAGAAGCTTTTTCTGCAAAGCAATCTGTTACCCCTATAAAATAAATATGTTTTAAGAGACAAACATAGGCTTCACCTGCTGCAGCAGGCGGGTGCCGTCCGGCTGCCTGACAGATTTTAGGAGGTTTTCTGAGATTTTTGGAAGGCTTTTTGAGGCACCGCATGCAGGCACGAGTAAGCCCTCGGGCTAAACAGTTGGCTCAGTTGGCCTCTCACATCTTGAGCACAAGAGGTCATAAACAGGCTGAGACAAGACGGTTATTTTTTACAGCCCAGGTGGGTTATGGGTGTGTCGGCCCATTGTTAGCATTCTGGGTGGTCAATGGTCAAGACTGACTGCTGACATGCTGCAGCCAAGAGGTTTGAGTGGAAGGGCCAACGAGTGGTTAGTTTTGGGAGCGTCGGCTCCAGCAATCCCCCGCGAACCTGGACAGGATAAGCGGTTACAGATGATGGATGGATGGTACTTATAGGCTCTGAGTCCAAAGCAGCATCATGTTCTGGTGCTCTATTAGGAGCTTGAACAAGTGATATTAAGCAGATGCGTGATAAGGTGGGACATACCACTGCAACCAGTACACCCATCTCTCAACACATGGCCCGGCTGGGATGCCTGCTCTGTTTTCTCCACCTCTCTCTTGACCGTGGCGTCATCAACCTTAAGGATGATACCAAGATGCCTTCTCTTTATCAAAGTTAACCGGGGGGGTCACCCAACTTGGAAACCATTAAGATAAGGCAAGAATGTGCAAGAGCACTGTAACTCAAGTCAAATCGCCTTTGACTAATTTCCTCTGATATTTGAGAGTTTGACTTCCCATCACTCTAACATACAGGATCATACTGCAGGAGTATAAGCAGACAATTTACTCCGTTTTTTTCAATGACACATGACTCAACAAGGCCCGTATACTATATATACCCACTTTTAAGGTGCTTTCACATCAAGCATATTTGGGGAAATTCACTGAAACTGGTTCAGTTTATTTAATTTGGTTAGGTGTGGAAAAAAAATATTGAAAAATGCGCAAGAACACAGATGTGAACATATCCAGCATAACAAATGGCCTGATCAGTGGTGTGGTACTACACGCAAAGTCCTGAATTCAACATTTTACTGAAGAAAAACTAAACTAGTAGTAGATAGATAGATAGATACATAGATAGATGTACTTTATTGATCCCAAATTTGGAAAGTAATGTGCAGCAGCAGCAGGTTATCCAAGCAATGTACAAGAACAGTACATGAAATGTACATGTCAACACTAGACAGTATATAAAATGTACATGTCAACACTAGTATGTCAAAGAAAAGATTTTAGTCATGCAGTCTTAGAATCTCGTATTTCCAGTTTTGGTTATTTTATATCAGCTGAAGAATGACGAAAAAAGAACAGAATAAAAGAAAGTAGAAAGGACAGATGGAAGAAACAGGATATTTGATACGGTTTGTTAATGTATGAGCTCGTCTTAATGTAGAGCATTCAACTACTGTTTCCAAGGTCAAGATGAACTTTCTGTCTGTTGCAGGATGTGAAATATGTCATTGAAACTGTAGCTTTCCCTCTCATCCCTGATGTCCATTCATGTTC
>CAKAOH010034038.1:0-22583 GCA_916701665.1 Sebastiscus tertius
GAGTCGTGTCTAGAAGGTAACCTGCAAATTGCTAAATCTGATCTGAGATCTGAAAAAACTCTTGCGAGAGTCGCTGCCCAGCGTTCTCTCCTAACCTTAGCTATTCGAGATCAATGCCTATACCCTTAAACATCTCGCAAGAGTTTCCCCAACTTCCGGGTTCCCTGCTAGACACTACCGTTGACTTGAAAGGGAATGTCCATTCTACACCTATATTCTATTTCTGTGTGGAGAACTTTGTACCTGCTAAACATTAACATGTTAACATTGACATTGTGAACACATTAGCGTCTGCTGCTGATGTTAGCAGCAACAGCCTCACAAAAAAACACAAAGTGCAGTTGAAGCGGATGGGAATGTGATTAGCCATGCTGCTTGCATGGCTAAAAATTGGCATTCAAAGTCATTGTCACGTATCTACCATGTCATCTAGAGGAGTTTATTTGTAGCCTACCGACAAACTTAGCTTTAATAATACAATATGTCTGAAAATTTTAACTTAACTCTTAATTTGCAGTGTACAATTACCACAAAGAGTTGATGACCTATCGCAAATGTTGTCATGCCTTTGAAATAATGTGACGGTGACATTCAGCATAAGTAGTGATACACAGCCGTGTAGTGAAGTAGTGAAAATCCATTTAGCAGCTTCATAAAATGCTAAAAGTAAACTAAATTAAACCGATGTCTACCTGATTCCATCACAGCAGCTTCTATTCATTAATTAATCAGTACTCTTATGATGCCCTGCTGTTATTGACTGTGTAACGCTGTTATGACTCCAGATGTGTAACTGATTGAAAACCAATGTTCCCTCCAGGCCCCTGATGTTGGACGACGGCTCTCCCAGCCCTCCCGCCTCCAAGTTCAGCCATAGTCACCCAATGGAGCCCATGCATGAGCCCTTCTACATCCAGTCGGTGAGACAATGTGAAACACCTCATATTTATCGCTGTGCTTCATGAAGTAATTAGTCAAATTAAATTAATTTTGGTCTTTTTTTTAGAGTAGAAGAACATGTGTATCTGTCTCTACCAGAAATGTACCTCCTGTAGAACTATTAGTGCTCGGCAGTCTTTGTCAATGACACATTTAGCCGGGAACTATAATTAAGCTACTGTGCTGCTGACCTTCCACATTCAGCACAAATGGTGCTGGCAGGCACATGCAGTAAACATCAACTCTGAAGTGACTGGCTGCTGGCTGGCCTTTCTAAGTGCTTGGGATTTTACATTTATCTATCAGTTGATTTATCGCACACCATACAGAATATATCATTCAGCAGTTCAAGACATTTATTTGAATCTGTTTTATAAGCGTGGCATATCCACTACATCACAGTGAGGATATTATCTGGACATAACTCTTTTTTAACCTGCTGCCGTCAGTCTAGCTGTTATGTTATATCATCACCACTAGAGGGAAGCATACTGCAGTGACATATTTGGAGGGATATACAGTATATAGATATACTGTAGATGTGATGTGTTAACAAGCTGTACAGACTAAAGCCTTTCGATTGAAGTAAATTCACTATTTTTGTATCCTAGTTTGTAAAGAATAATCACACTAGCGAAACGTTTAGCCCTACAAAGGCAGAGAGCAGTAACTATACAGTAGCAGTAGCATTTGAGGCTGGCCTGCAAAGTGCTGGACAGATAGAAAGGAAAAGTTATTATGCCTTTTTTTATCTGTTTTTAGTTGTCACTGGCATGACATGACACCTAATAAAATGCAGATAATGTAAGGTAAAATGCAGTACTAATCAAACGGTGTTCTGCCAGCTTTTTTGTTTTAGAAAATAAACTATATTTTGATAATTTATAGTGTCATAGACATTAAGTCTTTATCTCTGTTTTGCTATGTGTACTATCTACTAAAATAAGCTAGGCTTGTTAGCCAAACTGGTTTAGCTAGTTTTTCTTTCTCTAAAACTAGATTTAGCTACTTCCTCTTATATGTTGGATATTAACCTGAATTACTAGCAAGATGTTGGTTCATCAAAATTGATATTATTGAATTAAAGAGAGAGCTAGAGGAGGAAAAGTAGGCTACATTTAGCTTTAGCTAAAGCTAGCGTGTGGCTATCTCAACAGCTTGCTTTAACTTGACTCTTTAGGCTGTGGTAGTTGTCTGTTTCTCTGTGAGAGTGCAGTGAGCGCAATGGTGGGTTTTATAACCCAGATATTACGAGCCACAGTACAGTTATTGCTGCTCTACAAAACCAGAATGCAGTGAGCAGTTACTTCGGTTTGACCTGGGTTTTAGCTCCACTTTGTAGTTACTGCAAGTTTTATATGCTATTTTCATGGAAATACATTTCTGTGCCGTTTTATTTTTACATGGCAAAATAAATTTCTTCTTAATTTGTTGTCCTTGTTTTTAGCCGTATGTCTATTTCTGTGTAGGCTTTATTGAAAGCAATGAGTCAAAGTCCTTATGTGTACACTTTAAAGCTGATTCTGAATAAGGAAGCAAAAGCTCAAATGTCCCTTGAGTCTGGTTTTACTAAACCACCAACTATGTATTTACCGTGTTTTGTAGGACAGCATGGGCCTGCTGTGAATCTGTCATGTTATCACCAGCAATGTATTAATTCAATTGCAAACACACATCACAGTCATCTTCTCTTCTTCTTCCTCAGCCATCCAGTGATACTGCTTCTTGCTCCGCTAGTGGGCTGACAGGAGGACCAATTATATCAGATGTTACTGACATGTCTCAGGCCAGCATGGCCCTCCAGATGCAGCCTGATGACACGAGGTGAGTGATGCGATACATCATTACTATTTCCCATCATAAAAGTAACCTCCACAATCAGCTCTATTGCAGCAAAACAATAGGATATTGTGAAAGAGATCATGGATATTGGATCATAACACTTATCGTAGGCAATGTGCAGTATGAAACAACAGTCTCAAAATGTGTAGAAAGTGTATTCAGAGTAGAGTACAGTGAGTATGATGAGGCAGGTGTTGTTGACGCATCAAACTGATCGCAGGCTGAATAGAGATGAGCGTGATAGAACATGGCGAAGTGAACACAACCGACCCTGTTTTGATGTTTTCTTGACCCACCTTATTAAATTTGGACTCACAGTGTCTGTCTCCACCAACAGGGAGAAGTGCATGATGCTTATCAAAGAGGAGCCTGTGAGTCCAGGAGTGAGAGGAGGTAAAGGAGGCAGTGTAGGGGGAGGAGAGGCCGTAGCGTTGGCCTCCTCCTGTGAGGTGTGCTCCTCAGAACCTCCCGTCCTCCCCGTCGCTATGGTCCAGTCTGTTCTGGAGGGGAGGGGCTCTGTGGCCTCTGTGGTGGAGAGGAGGAGTAAGAGACCTGCCCTGGACAGGTAGGTGCTCACACATAGACACACATCGAGAGAGAGATGCAACATACACACAGATGTTTGCACAGACACAAAAGTGATGCAAGTAGTGAGCAAGTGACCCTGTGTATGTGTGTTTATATATGTAAAAAAAATTATGTGTGTGTGTGCCCACGTAGAGTGGATGTTTCAGATGCGGTGGAGAATGTGGATATGAGCCTGGAGGAGCTGCAGCAGCTGCTGCTCAGGAGCCATCAGCAGAGCGCTGTGGAGGCTGGGACCAGCGCTGTTATGGATGTCAGTAGACCTGTACTATATATATAAAAAACACTCTTACAACTTGTCTACATATTCACATAGATTCAGACGTGTTTCATATTTGAAATTTCAAACTGGTAGTGGTATCTGTCACTGATTATACAGCACACAGTGGCCAATGAGTTGAACTGTTCTTTCCTACTGACCTGCATGAATAAATGTTTTTTTTACCCCTATTTCCCTCTCTCTCTCTCTCTCTCTCTCTCTCTCTAGCCCTTCAGTTTAAGCCTGCCTCTGACTGAGTGGAACTTCACAGAGATGGAGTCCAACCTCAAATCAGTAAGTTATATACTGTGAGAGCTGTAACACGTGGACAGAGCGTGGAGGAAGAGGATTTCCTACTCAGGAGTAACCACCTGTTGCTAAACACAATCGCTGAAATCTCTTGAGCTCATCTTCGGGCCATCTCATCATGATAATGTTTGTTTTTGTCCGTTTGAGATTTGATTCTCGACTTTATACACTGAATATTACTCACTTGCTTTCACAATGCCTCAAGTGGTTCATTCGCAGGCAATCATGTCTGTCTTCTACTCTCTCTGGCCACAGCCCCAGGTCAACAGAATCTATTTAAAATGTATGTTAGAAAATAGCCATCCAGTCTTTGTGGGTTGGAATTATCCCTGGCCACATCACCACTACCAGGGCTCACCTCCTATATATTAATAACAAATTTGAGCAGCAGCAAACGCTGTACCAGAATCAGGTGTTGAACTTGATATTGCGGGTGCATGTGTTGGCAGCCCAGCTTCTGTATGAAGGGACAGGACATTTAACATCACATAACTATAAATGCTGACTGAACACATGATGATGGATAATAGATATCCAACATATAGAAAGAATAGCACAAATGTTCTATTATTTGTTATAACATTAAGGGTTAGGGGTTAAAGTCCTAAATGCGTGTGTGTTTTTCCTTCACAGTACATGTTCCAGAGCCAGGAAGCGGAGGCTTTTCCAGTTACTGGCTGTGAGGAACAGTGATCCATCTGTGCTGTGGACTGTCTTTTCTGAAGTGGAAGGTAACGATCCTGTGACTCAATCCATTAGTGAAGTGGTCAGTATTTCAACACCTGGAAGACATGACCTTACAAATCATAGCGCAAAATTATTAAAGCTGCAGTCGGTAACTTTGAGCAAATCTGATAAAATGTATTTTTATAAAACTGTTACTATATCCTGACAATAGTGCATGACACAGGTGATCTGTGTGTGAAATCTGACTCCTTACAGAGCAGACACTTTCACTTTCAGTTTGAAGCGCCTGTCGTCCAACTATGTATTAAGGATACGCCGCTATTACGTGAAAATGAACAAAATGGGTTTTATTTCTTTAAAAAAAAAAAAAGCAAAACGACGGTGGGGGCGGTGGGCAAGTAATGTAATCGGTGTATGCCCGAACACCGTGTAACACCGGTAACACCGACTACCATGGCAAGCCTAGTCCCTTGTGTATTTTCATCCAAGGGTTGCAGATTATTTACTTAACTGTTGTTTTTCCTCGTCTCCATTCCTCCATGTGTAACTATGGAGGTGCTGTGCGTGCCCACAGACTGACTCTGTCATCTCTTCTTGTTTCTCTCCTCAGGCCACAGAAGCTGCTGTTCCCCTCATTATTCCACTCTGCATGGGTTTGATCCCACAGCCCTGCCAGGCTGTTTCTTCCACGTGGCTTTCTTTCTTTTTTTCTTTCTTACTTTCCTTCCATCCATCTTTCTATTCACATACCTAGAAAATGCAGCAATGAAAAGCCTGTATCCCTCTATTTCCTGGCTCCCTGACTGCCATTGGATCAGCAGCTCTGTGGACATGCCCGCTGCCTGCATGAGGAAAGACACAGGTCAAAGTTTTTCATAGTTACTCAAACAAACAAGTGTGTTATGACATAATTATATCTAGACTCCAATATTAAGCCAGCTGGATGGCTGCAGCACTTTAGTCTTTGTGTGAGAGGGAGTTCCTGCTTGTGGGGGTGACTTTTTCTTCCTCTACTGTATAAAGAATCTATTACGGATGTACAGATGAATATTTTTATTATTTTATCCTTATTACAAAAATACTGTATTTGTATCCAAGAGAAAACTTCGCTGTGAAAAAGCATCTTGGGGGCAATGTAGCATACTGTATATTACAAGTTATGTGTTTTTTTTCAGTCTGTGTAAGGGTGTTGAAAATTGAAGGGCTCCTCATTTATTTCATGCGTTCCAAATCATGATAAATGTGTCGAGATAGATCAGAGGTGATTTAGCCTTCCGTGATATGAAAGGTTCTTTTAGCAAAAATATGGATTCAAGCCACGCTAAGATCTGTTAAGAAACCTTGAATTTTTTTAAGCATATCATGACAGGAGGTTTTACACACTGAAGCACCCATCTAATGTATCTTTGCACAGGCCTGACATGTAGCTGGAGACCTAGAGTTACTTCTCTTCTGTCCATTTAAATGTGAAGTTTAAAGGAGATATTTAAAGATGGACTTCTCATTTGACTAAACCATGAACACCACTGCATTTTTGCACAATCTGTACCACTAGTTATATATATAGTTATGACAACAGGTCATATATTTTCTGTTTGTAGATAACCAACACTTTGTTGCTCTACACATACATGTCTAAGAGAGATACTGGTCTAGATTACAGGATTTTCCAAAACTCAAATGCAAAATTTAGTCTTGGAGACACAATGTCTCTGAATGTTGCTGTTTTCATCTGGAAACAAAGGCCACACGTTGACTTAAGACTTGAGTGTGCATCGAACGTAGAAAACCCTGATATAAAGTCAAGATAGTGGGATGCTGCTTTTCATACTTTGTAACAAAAAACAAATACTCAACTGTCAGGAGCCAGTCTTTAAAAAGATTTCATTATGATTGACTGCGTTTCATTAAATGTATGGTGAGGTGGTTACTTGAGAATTGAATCTGTTAGAGAACCATTAATACCTGCTTGAAGAAATGCATATTAATTATCTGGCTTACTAAAGATAATCAATAATTATTCAATGTGAAACATTAGTCCTCAGCACTGGTTGCAGGCAACAGTTTAAAGGTGAACTTAATGGTAAATATTCTTCTGGAAAACTTCCTGGAGATGAGTTGAATCGTGCAATACTGTACAGAACTGTGAGAACTCACAAAATTGCAATACATGGATGACCATAGGAATGTAGGAAACAGCAACTGTGAGTGGTGGACTGGAACACACCATTGTAAGATGCACTTAGACTGTATATAAAGATTGGCGACGCGTCTCCACCTCCTCCCACTGTACAGAAGTGAAGCCAAAATATCCCGGACACAGGAGCTGCTATCTTGAGATTTTGACGTCATTTGAAGCCAGAGTCTGCGCAGTAGTGATTGGAGAGCTGGAGCCGCGATATTGAGGTCACCTGCCCAAACCAATCACTAGCCAAGCACGGCCGCAGCTTGTTAGTGAGAGAGACTCACAGCTGCCAATTATGACGTCTCACCCCCTTTATATAGCATCAAATAACTAATTAAAACCAAAATGATTAGAAAAATTAACACTTGAACATCAGTGTGATAAGAGAGAAACCATCTTTGGGAAAAATTTATTTGACATTTACTTTGACTTTTTAGTTTGGCCCATGTCCAATCCGCGAACACGGAGTCAGCGGGCTTTATGAGCAATACTGCAGCCAGCCACCAGGGGGCGATCCAGATGTTTTGGCTTCACTTTTGGGGAGCTGTCATGTCATCCATCTTTATATACAGTCTATGAAGATGCACTGCAGAAGGATAATGCTAGCCTGTGAGTCTAAAAGCCATGCTAGCTCTTTACACTGAGTCGAACAAAATTATATTAGTTTTGTGGAGGCGCATGGCTACAACTTAGCCTACGGCAAGACTACGGTGGCTCCGCAGCTACACCGTAACCCCTTAACGCAGAACTATAAATCCAGCTTTAGGGATGCTTTTTTTTGCAAAGAATAGCTGGACATTGTGTCCCCTATGTGAATCTGAAAGCCCTGTTAGCTTTTTACACCGAGTCAGATCAAAAAGAGTTGAACTAATTGAATGACCAGCCGACCAGCAACTTCATCACCAGAGCTACACGCTGATGCTAGCAAGGCTAAAAATCAGGGTAGCAGTTTGCATTAGCTTTTTGAAAAGGGCGTTGCATTTTCTCGATTATGTACTTTTGAATCTGTTGTGTACTATTACTTATTATGAATCCAACTACTATAATATTAGAACTCCTGAATTCATAAAGCTGTGACATTGCATATAGATTTACAGTGTGATTCTGCAAAATTTAGAAAAGAAATTCCCCTGACCTGGACATGATTACAATTGAGGTTTTTATATTTATATGCATTCAGTGAGAAAAATGCGTTAAGAAAGACTAGCTCATGTGTTCATATTGTGTAGATTTATCAAGACAATATAGTGGATTTGCTCAATTAAAAAGCTAATGCAAACTGCCCCCCTGCAGGTTAACATTATTGTGACAGGCCCTCCTTCTCTGTGCATACTTCAGGGAGATGGGAGAAAAAACAAGCTGTGGTGTATAACAAGTGAAATTGCACTAAAAATCACAGTTGTATGATATTTGAGAGTATACAGTATATTTTAGACATAGCATTTATTCTTGTTCCTCATGATAATATGAGTGTTAATGATTTTTTTTCAAGGAGTGATGAATACACACATTCAGTTGCCGTAGTGTTCTTAATTTATTCTGTTTTCCATTTTAATCATTTGCACTGGACATGAACGGATGTGTGTTCAGATGACATTTATGCTTGTCAGGATTGCAGATAGATACGGATGTATTTTTGTTAACTGAGTGAAAAGATCTCTGCTGTAACAAAGCCTGGCATCCCAAAAGCACTTCTGCACTACCAACGGACAACAATACATCAGCATATTAATATATGTACCATATATTAACAAAAAATAGACAGCATAACCCTTTCTTGTCACAATAAAGAACACCTGCTGTCAATAAAGACACACAGGCAACCTTAGTGCTTAGATGCTTTTGAAAGTTGGCCACAACCTGCTAAAAATGTGAATTGTTTTACATGGTTTTTTGCAAAGACTAAAGTGTATTGTTACAGAGAGTCAAAGAAACTGAACATGTATTCCACCTGTATGAAATATTTAATTACAAATAAAATAAAAGTGAACAAAAGCAGACTAAGAGACATTTTGATTACTTCCTTTTGAATTGGTAATTGAGTTGTTCTACATTTCCTTACTGCAAATGCATGTCCTTCTGCACGCAATTAACCGTCAGCTAAACCCCTTCCCCCCTTCCCCAAATAGCGAACGTCCAGCATAGCAAATGTAACTGGCTGCAGCAGGTCTGCCAAGCTTTGGATTTCTCCCATCCCGTTTGCAGGAAAAGGCGCTCCCCCTGAATCCAACAATAATGATCAAGGCATTTAGCGTGCAATAAGAATGCCTTCTTTGCTTTTTGCATGTTACATGTAGTCTGTACTGACTGCAATATAAACGCATCCATGTACATGCTACGCTCAGAGCTGATGTAGAATAAAAAGTGAGAAATACTGTTGGTTTGGGTCCAACAAACACAGGACTTTCAACCAAGAGACCGGTATTCAAGACCGGTGTTTTGTTTTGCAAGTTACGTTAGTGCCGTTTGTCTCGTGTTTATACATACTATACTTAGTTTGCATACTTATTTTAAGCCCTACCAAAACACAGTTTTAAGTAAGACTTTTCTGATTCTTAGATTTCAAGATCTATGTATTTTTTGTATAACTGTAAAAAAAAAAAAAAAAAGCTAAAATTCGTAGCTTGCTGTGGTTGTAGGTTCTTGGCAAGGTGCTGTTTACACTTAAGCCTACACTGTCAAAATATTCTGAATAGATGATTCAAGATCAGAAAAAAAAACAATGTCAAGGATACGTTTTGCCCACAAACAGTGGTGTGAGGTTGTCTATGTCTCCACTTCTGCCTGTTTTGTTTTCCTTTTCTGTCGTTCTTTTATTCCTTTAATTGAGTTTTAATTTTGCATTATTTACATTGCTGTTGCTTTAAACTGTAATGTACAAAACCCTTTTTTGAGTAGCACTATACAAGTAAAGTTATTATCTTTACATGATGTCTGAGGGCGTACAACAGAGGCTGAGCTGGGGTCATCTGTAATAACCAGCACACAATGTCTGGGGGGAAAAAGGCTTCACAAAACACACTTTTCATTTAGGAATTCCAATTATCTTCTGCCCTCCATGTGGCACAGATAACCAGCACTTTTTAGAAACTGCCAACCTGGACAGTAGCGTGTCCTGGATTAGATGGAGCTGCAATTGTGGTCCTTCAACAATACTCATTCCCAAAGTTGCTATATGAAATTATAGATATATTTAGCAAAAGGGTTGGTACAGTGTAAATTTTTGTGAAAAGACAATTTTATCAAACATTTAATGTCAAGGATAAGAACCACAGTCTAATTGAATTCACTTTGGCTCTGTTGGTGGCATAAATTTGTTCAGAGACGCATGCTAACATGCTACAATTTCAAGTTAGCCCACGTCTGATAGCTGCAGCAGCCAAATCAATACGATCATCTCGAGTTGGACTTAAGAGTAACATAATACCAGGCAAACAATTGACGTCTCACTGCTTTGTCTGGTTGAAAGTCTGTAGCATCTTGATACTGGGTATGTGCTCTGTTGCACCTGTAACCACACCAGACAGTGATGTCACAGTGTGCTGACACGTCCTGTAGTACACTCCTACATCACTGCAACAAGGTGACAAATTCAAGCACTGGAGATTTCCAGCTGGTGTTAAGTAGCTCTTTGAAACGGAAGCTCAAAAAAATAAATGTATCATTTCTAAACAATTTCAGGGAAATTGTGAGATAAAAAGACCTGATTGTGAAGTATATATTTCAAATATTTTATGAAATGTAAAATTTGTTTCCTTTATCTGTGCTGAATGTGTGTTGCTGTATTCCACTACTCCACCGTTGTCTTTATAGAGGACAGAACATGCCAAAATAAAAAACATAAATGAATAAATGACTCGATAAATAAATAAATAAATATGTCATTAAATGTAGCAAAAATAATATAAAAATAAATGTAGACATTAATTAATTGATAAAATGCGACAGAAATTGTTATTTCTGTTTTAATTTTCTTCTTTATTTATTTATATTTGTTTTAATTACCTTGTTTATTTACTTCTCTGGTTCATTAATATTTTTTTATAATTTTTTTTATGTTTTATTTATTTTTGCATTTATATTTTTACTTTTTTATTTATTCTATATGTATTTTTAAATGCATGTATTTGTTTATGCATTTATTTATTTATTTATTTCTGCACGATTTTCCCTTTGTATTTCACCGCTTATATATGTCTATTTCTGTATTCTTTACACATTTCTTTTTATATTTCTTTATGCATTTTTGGCTCATTTTGTAAATGAGCCAAAAATGTAAATGAGCGGGCTATGAGCGGGGTAAATGAGTGGGCTATCACTCAACATGTGTCATGGGGTCAGAGTGCATAGATGGACTATATGCTAGCCAGCTAGTTGCACTCCAATCTTCATTCCCGGCTCTGTACAGCAGGTCATTGGCCTGCTGCTGCTCCGGAAGAGCAAATGAATAGGGGAATTAATACAAAGATAAATTAATAAGGAAGCTCTTTCTCTTATTTTTATACTGCTCTGTCCTTCAATACTCAACCAATTTCAGAAATTGTTGTCCCTATTCGTCAGTTAGATATAAAAAGATGGGAATAGGTTGACAAAGCTACCCTTTAATGGCTTTGGCCAACCTAAGATTGACAGTAATGGCAACTAGCTGACAGCGTAACTGTTATGAACAGTCATCTTTGTTGTGCAACAGTTCCATCTGGTAGTGTTGTCACTTTGATTTCTTTCCTATAATATTCTGTCACCATAGCAGGTAGCTTCATGACTCAAAAATACAAAACATATACAGACACCTTCTGGTGTATTTTTAGAACAAACATTCCTTTCTACAAAATATTAAATGAAAGTGGCAATATGGTTTAGAATATGCCAACATTACAAAGATAGTGTCTTGGTGTGTTTTCATTGAGATGACATTAATTTAAAAATCGTAATTGTATATTAATTAATTGGATAATTAATTCTAAATTTGGCATAATAAGGTATATAGTGTGTGATCCAGCACATTTTTAAGGGCTTTATTCACACACACACACACACACACACACACACACACACACAGAGACACACACATGAAGCACAGCTGCTATAAATATCGTATCACTCCTCTCAACTTGTGTGTCTCTCAGGTTCTCTCTGCCTTCTTGTTTCGTGGTGGTTGAGCTTCACTTCTCTCCAGTTACATCTCTGATGTAGCACATTATTCCATTTGTGAATCCTCCAAATTAGATTTCAGCCCTTTTAACCAGCCATCAACCCAAGAGTGTAAAATCACTGTCTAACATTTTCTCTCGCCAACGATGTCAGAGGGGATGTTGCTTTCTCTGATTACTGGCACGTTGCAGTTACAGTCAGGTATGAAGCAGGACAAGTGCAGTCACACTGAATATCACTGTGGAAAAAAATTAGATTTTTGTTTCTTTTATTGTTCTTTTTTAAATGTACAAATGAACCAGTGAACTTTCTAAATGTGAACTTCAGGTTGTCATTAGTCTTGTTTTTAATTATTCTAATCCTCTTGTTGTAGTTGCTGCTGCTGAATGTTTTTATTAAATCAACCTTTCACGAGGTCCTCACCCCCATTAGCTGTTATTATTGTTGCTGTTTATAGTCACCTCTCTTAGGAGCGTATTATTCATCCTAAAATCATTCCATTCACTGGATGATTCACACAACAAAACCTTTGGGTTTTTTCTAGCACCTAAATATTTCAAATTGAACTAGTTTGTTGGAGCTAGAGTCTGTTCAGCAGCAGTATGGCACATATTTAATTAATGCCTCTTGGAAGATGGCATTGTCGAAGGTTTGCTGTTTGAGATTTGGAAATATCATTTCTGCTCATCAAGCAGTGAAGGCTCTTTTGCCCCAGAATCTCCTTGTTTTTACACAAGGATTTTATGTAATTGATTTTCACTTTTCATTGTGTTATAATTGCAGTTTTTCATGTTATGTAACCTGCATGTTTGGCATTCGTGTCCTTACATTTATGACATTTAGCTGACCTTTTTCTTCTTCTTCTTCTTCTTCTTTTTCTTCTTCTTCTTCTTCTTCTTCTTCTTCTTCTTCTTCTTTTTCTTCTTCTTCTTCTTCTTCTTCTTCTTCTTCTTCTTCTTCTTCTTAATTGTTGTGTGATATATACTGTATCATTGGAACATGCAGTATTAATAAGTGTAGTTTCTTGCAGTGTGATATTTGCTCACCAGTAGTTCCACAGAGTTGTATATGAAGAGGTATTTAAAATATATATATATAAAAGCTTTCAGCTCTTTTATTTTTCTTTTTTTTTTACTACAGCCAAGTGGGAAATGATCCTCATTTTTCAAATCTCTTCTATCTCACTGAGTAACTCTCTCTCCTGGCTTCCTTAGTCTTTCCTCTCCTCTCTACTGTTCATCCCTCTCTACTCATCTCCTCTTTTCTTTTCTTCTGTTCTCCTCTACTGTTACGTACAGTTTGTTCTTTTTATTCTTCTTGCCTCCACACCCATCTCCACTCTGTTTCCTGTGACCTGTTTTCTTCCCCTACCATCCTCTTCCTCCATTTCTCTCTTCTTCCCCACCTCTTCTGTATCATTGTGAATCAGCCGTCCTCCCCATTTTCCCTCCTCTCTCTTCATCTTGCACCTTATATTTCCTCTCTTATCTCCTCCACCTTCCATTGTGCCTGCATCATTCAGCATCTCTTTTGCTCCTTACTCACTACACAATCTCTCTCTTACACCCTCTCCTCTTCGTCTTCTTCTTCTCCTTCTCTTCACCTCCTCCTCCTCCTCCCTCCTCTCCCTCCCCCATACTGCTGCATTATTCAGACTGAGTGCTATTTGGAATGGCTTGTGTTGTCCCTGAGTACCTCTCCTCTCATTGCGCTCCATGGAGCATCGCTTCTGGAGTTTAACCCCTCCCTGCAAAACCCCCGACTGTACCACACACACACACACACACACACACACAGACACACACACACACACAAGCAAACAAGCATCAGTTCAGACCATGGCGCACACATACAGATACACAGAGGTGAATGTAAAGAAGTTCTCGCAATTGTCATGTCACACATGCTCCTTCCTTCTCTTTCTTTCTCTTTCTTCCCCAAAATACCAGCCAGGGGTCCTCAGAGATCACTTAAGCAGCAGCTGCAGGCAGATGCAGGGCCAGACTACAACAGAACAAGGCGTCTTTTATTCATAACTACCAGCAGCACCGAGCCGAAGCACTTCAACTGCAGCCTTACAACACAGAGCAGGGACAAGGTTCTGCACCGACGACAAAAAAAGGAAATAGAGGAAACATCCCTGCATATTTAATCGTTTAAAAAAGCAGGAGGGGACTGAATGGAAATACAAAGAGATACAAAAAGTCGCTTCACTGGAAGATGCTGCATCTGTAGTGATGTGTAAAAGTAAAAGAGGAGGAAGTACAGATATGAGACGGAGGCACTGAGAAGAGATGTGAAACAATTTTGATGAAATTGTGTGTGTTTAACTCTTAACTTTTTAAGACATATAATAGGGGTTGCAACTGGTTTTCACTGAAAAATGGATAGTGATGACTTGTACATGCATGGAGGACGGAACCTGCCAAAATAAAAAATAAATGACTCAATAAATAAATAAATACGTCACATGTTGAGTGACAGCCTGCTCATTTGCATAATGAGCCAGAAATGCATTAAGAAATGTAAAAAGAAATGTGTAAGGAAAAGTATAGAGAAATAAATAAGTTTGGGGAAATAAATAAGGGGTGAAATGCAAGGGAAAATTGTGCATAAATAAATAAATACATTTAAAAAGAAATATTAAATACATAAAAATAAGTGCAAAATCAATAAATACATAAATTAAAAAAGAATAAATGCAAAAATAAATGAATAAATACGAAATAAATGCAAAAATTACAAACAATAAATTAATAAAAATAAATACATAAATAAATAAATGGAAAATTAAACAGAAGAGTAAATAAATAGGGGAATTAATACATTGATCAATAAATAAAGAAGCAAATTAAAGCAGATGTCACATTTTTATCAATTATAAATTCAAATATTATTTTTGCTACATTTAATGACATATTTATTTATTTATTTATCGAATCATTTATTTATCTATTCATTTATTTTTGGCAGGTTCCGTCCTCCATATACATGAAGGTCTTGAGTGTGTTCTGGGAGTGCCAGCAAACACTTTGTTCTGCTTTTACTAAAACATTTCCAGCCTGAAGTGACTCTCGGTGTTTTAGCAGTCGTCTCCTTCATTGAGTTTTCTCTTCTTTTTTTAGCAAAGTGACCTCTGTGGCACCTCAACTATCTCTCTGTTCTTTTGTTTCCCTCTTAATTTTGCTAATAGTGGTGCAAATTAACACAATTAAAAGATATGACCTATGAAAGAAAATCCAGGTCTTCTGGTAGTTGTGGCAGTGATGATGTGACTGGGGCATCAAGGGTTGAAACTATCCTGCATTTTTCATGCAAAATGTCTTTTTATAGCGGAGTTGTGAGGATGAAAGCCAGTACAACGGAGTTACTGACGTCAAACAAGACCGGGACACTGGATCAGTGATTATTTATATTTCCTTAAAAAAGATTGAGATCTTAAAGGCCACAACCCCTGAACGTATACACTGCGCTATATCCTTCCAAAGTACTGTAAATTTCATTATGTAGAGTTTTAGTAACAGTCGTTGTTTTCATGTATAGCTGGAAATAAGCTGTTTCACCATCACTTTGATGCTAAAATGGAGAAGATGAGAACACGTCTGACTCAATGCCTTTTAAAAAGAGCTCCCAGTATGAATCACTGGCAGCCACACAGTCATTGTCAATAGTAACCACAGGTAGCTAACTTTGGAAGTGTTGTTCATGTTCACAAATTATATGACAGAACTTAACCTTGAAAATAACAAAATCTCTTACTGAAAAAAATCACACACAAGCCCTAAAACGGTCTCTCCACACCAATATAAAAGAGTCCACTATTATCTTAATGTATTACAGTTAAAGACTCGTTCAGTGTTTACCAGCCTCATTAACTTGGATGAAATGGATATTTCTATAATGATTCCAAATGCTTCCCGTGGTTGGTAGCAAAATGGCTTCACCGTCAGTTGGAGCTTTCTCAGCATGAATTAAAATTACAGAGCAAAAGCTGTTACACCAGCAGTCAGTAAATAAACAGTCTCAAATCTTTTACTTTTACATTTCGCCATAAGTGAAATATAAAAAATTACCATTAGTGAAATGCATAAAATGTGATTGTCATGAATGGGCGAAGAGATACTGCGACAACACCAGACAATATAGTCGTGCAACAAGTTCTCATCCCAACTCGTCATATACTGACGCTTTGTCAGGACTCTGTGGCGTCACTTTACGGTCACAGTAAATGCATGGTTAACATTGTGAATTCAAACAAAAACACTTAGGGAAAAAAAAACTACATGGTTGGGCTTACAACTGCTACGTTTGTAAAGTGAAATTGAACGTTGTGAACACGGGACACGAATGAACAGCGTCTCATACTGGTGCTAAAGGGTGCCTTGTACGGCAACCGTGACAAAACCTCGGTATTTAATGCCCTGGGAATGAGAAAGGGCTGGATTACTTTGTTTGTAAAGTGAAAATAATATGAACACGGGACACGAACAGCGGCCTCCTGGATGAAAGCCCTGTGTTTATTGGACCCATTCACCTATTCCCTATGTGTGTTTTGCTCTTTAAACTATGTCACCCCATTCCCCGACTACTTTCTCTGAGCGTTTAGTATAACTATACTAAATCAGATTTAGTGACGCGGATGGGATAACATTGTAGTTAGTTGAAAGTTAAATGGTGCCTTGTGCGTGACAAAACATGGGTATTTGATGCCCTGAAATTTGTCAGGGCATCAAATACCCATGTTTTGTCATTTAATGACATGGCTTCTGTTCACACAGCTTCCAAAGTCTGCAATAGTTGCTCCTTGTACTGATTGTACTCCTGTTTTCTCTTTTCATCTCTTCATCTTAAAATGTTAAATTTGCCAAAATGAGTGCTCTTTCAACATGACATGACTTTTAAAAATTAATGGTTGGATTATAATAAAATACATGTAAGCCGCCTGGTTTTAATATTGAAGTTTTAAGGTAGGAACCTTTAGTCCCACCTCTCATCTTAAAGGGGAACTACGCCCATTTTCAAAATTCATACATGTTATTATTATGATCTAAGACAGTCCAAAAAATATTAGTAAACATGAACAACTCTCTCCCAAATCCAAAAACTAGAGTGATAAAACTCAAATTTGTGATGTCATAGGGTATAAAGTGTGGAGCTGCCCCATAGACGATGACAATAACATATCAGAATTCTTCATGTAGGCGGCGTTCCCCTTTAAGGTCCTATCTTAGCTTTGAACCCACATTTGGAGTGGAATCGAACGTGTTACGGAAGTTCATGAAATCCATTTTCCCTGCATTTTTCAGTTTATTTGAATTTAAAATAACATTAAAAATGCATGATCACATCAAAAATGCATGGCAACTGTTAATTTAATTTAACAGGCTCTGACTCTATACATTTTAGTACAAATCACAGTGGTCTGTAAAACTGACAGCTCACTATATGATAGATAATCTGCTTTTTTTTTTATTTATTGTGCTAAACATAACTGTTATTATAAGGCACATAACAACTAAATAGATTGCCTGGCCCATTTATTGTTACACTTTGTTGTTACACAGATTACTACTAACCATTAGCACAATACTGGATCAATGCATTTTCATTTACTCTTGACCATATAACTCACCCACTGATTTGATAACATGTTGACTTGAAGTTTCTAAATGACACTAGAAAACTTTACTAATACATTTTATTTGATACGTATGTAGCATATTTCTTGTTAAAGTGACAAAATGTAAAGGTTTCAGAGGATAATATACAGTATATTTACATTATGCTAAACACACTGTAAACCTGATGGGTTTTTTTTCATCGCTTAATATCAGTTAAATTCTGATATCTGCTTTTTCAAAAAATATATATTTCCTCCTCAGTTACAAAGATATTGTACTTTATTGTATATTGAATTTTTCCTCCTCTTACTTGTCTTATTACATAACTACTCTTTGAATTGCATATATTTGAATTTGAGCTATACAGTTAAACATGATGAACTACCCCATAATATCTCTTTTCTCGTTAAATAGGCCACTATGCCAGCATGCCTGGTACTGGAGAAGCGAGCTTGTGACTGGAAGGTCGTAGGTTCAATCACCCTGACCGGCAGGACAAATCTGGGTGGGGAAAGTGAAAAGCAGCGCTTACCTCTCATTACCCCCACTGAGCTGCCCTTGAGCAAGGCCCTTAACCCAAACTGCCCCAGTGGAGCGGCTCATTGGCCAGCAGATCACTCCCCCCCTTAATAAATAAAACGGTGGGAAAAAAAAATCAAGATGGTCCTCACAATAGCACAGAAAGTACACACATACCCTCATGCACACACCACTCATTGACTGCTTGCTGTTTGTGTGGATTAAGAGGGATTACACTCCACGGACACATGCTTCAGTGCCTTTAGGGGGTTTGTGTATGAGAGTGTGTATTTTTTTTCAGGGTTATTGTGAGTTCCAGCCGTTAGCGGTCACTGTCTCACAACTAGTATGACTGCTTGTGTTTATATTTGGCAGTCTGGGTCATGTCTATATGTTGGTAGTGAGGGGTCTGCAGATGACAGGGATGTCCTAAACAAAGGCTGAGGTACCTGCAAGGTTCAGCTCTGTCTCTGCAGTTATTGGCAGTCACCATATTTGGAGAAAATATCACTGCCGTCATGTTAAAACCTTGCATTTTTAATAATTTTAAGATGCACTGCACACTTAAACATGTTTTTTGAGTTGTAAACGAAATGACTGTACTGTGATGAAACACATCAATGCTGGTGTTAATACTGACATTTCTTACCAAATTTATGGAAATCAGCATTTTATGGGTTGAAAATGGCTCAGCATGTAATCAACTGTTTTAAATCAGCCCTGAACCTTGTCAGGCCAATGCTGACATAGAGCCTTATCTATATCATGAAAATGTGTTTTTTAAAGGGACTGTTTGTAACTTTTTACACGTATAAATCGGTATTTATTGCAAATGAGGGAACAGGTTGTAACCTAACCTAAAAAATTAGACCTTCCGCGACTTCCTGTGTTTCCTCTATCAGCCTGTAGACTGCTTTTTATGTGAAGGACTCGGGTCAGTGGATGGACGTCATGCACGCTCGTGCGTGCCTACTCTGTTCAGTGCAGCTACAGGGAGAGCTAATTTAATGATTTTCTGGGAAATGCTATATATTGTTATGTTTCAAGATCAGTTGACAGCCATATACTGTAGTAGAATTGATCTAATCACTGATTAGGTAGAAAATTAGTACACTTGTATTTCTTGGTGAAGGATGATTATGGAGGATGGCAAAGTTACAGTAAAGTGAATTTATAACTACTGCTTTTTTTTTGTAGCTGAGGCTCCTTCAACAGAAACAGGGAAACATATTTCACTGCTTTTTCACAACATTTTATTACACAGAGGTGTTTGTTTTGACAAGCAGCACTGGTAGACACAAAATAAACAATGATTTCCAAACCCACTCACCAAATACCCCACACACAAAAGGATTAACTACATCCAATTAACAGAAAATAATAGGTCTCATTAACAGCTGCAGGAGAAATAAATATTACATAACCAATATTATTGTGCTTCTTATGTAACCCCAAACAAATCCGGACCACAGTTGCGGTGGTTGTCATCACAACCTCATCTCAGATAGATTCGGCATTATTTATTTAAAGAAACATTTATAATAGCCCCAAAAATTTCCAAACTGTCCAGGCTTCACTCAGGAAGCAGGAGTAGGAGTGTTGTTTTTGAAAGCCCACACAGTACACTGCCCCCAGATCAGCCAGCGCTTTGTTGCTTTGTTTGATTGTTTACAACTGTTACTCTAACATGGAAACCTTTGTGGGTAGAGGAGTGAGATTTTGTTCTTGCTCAGCACCTTGTAGTTTCAAGGTCATACTGCTGTCCAAATTGGGGATGATGGTCACAGTGAGAAATACCCTGATACCTATGTTGATCAGGAAGTGTTCAGGAACTTCATCTGGGGGCATGAATGGAAAAGTGTGAACGCCACCAATCAGCTGATTGAGTTGGAAGCAGTCGGTCAGTCCACCACTTTGGTCCAGACTGAAATATCTCAACAACTATTAGACGGATTGTCATAGAATTTGGTAGAGTGATGAATCCTACTGACTTTGGTGACCTGGATGGAGTGCCATGAAATTTGATACAGACATTCTTGGTTTGGACCACATTTTGTGCCAATCCATCAGGTACTGAAGATCTTGAAGTATTTCACAGGATAAATGAAAACCCGCTGGTGGCGCTGCAGGCAAAGTCAAGGGATCACCAAATGCATCCTCTGTGCACCAATAATGTCTGTATCAAATTTCATAGCATCACATTTCTTCAACTTTTCCTATGGTGCACACAAAGAAATTTATTTCTTAATACTTCTTTAAGCCATTTTTTTTTTTTTCAATTAACCTCTCCTGATTGAAACAGGTCAAATAATTCGAAACGATCAACATGGTATATGTTTAATCATCGGCACATTTACAGAACTGAGCCACTGCAACGAAGGGTACTTAGATTGATACCACAGCTTGAAGTGTTGTGGCCACCTTTCTTACTGCCAGGAGAAAGCAATTACTATATTATCTCATAAAAAGGTCTGTAACATGAATTGTTTCGATAACCAGATATACCGTAACGCTCCAAAAAACCCATTCAGGTTATCATGAGACGGAGAATTTGGTCATTTTGTATAAAATGCAATGAAACTCCATTTTCAGATCATTGATAACAGTGGGCTTTTTCTGCTGTGACTGTTTGGCCTTTATGATAAAATGGTAGTGCTATCTGTGAAAGGAGTTATCTTCTTTCACAGTGGATATTCATCATCCAGAGTCCTAAATAAACTCCAGTACATTCAGAACTCTGCTGCTCGTCTGCTCACCCATAGAGGATCGACAAGGAGGAGTGCTGGTAGGTGGACTAATCCCTTAAACCTTTTATACATGCCCATGGTATTAAGGGGTAGCTATGAGATCTGTATAAGGACACTTAGATTGTTTAATTCATTTTAAAAGAGTCACTTTTGCCCCCTTTCATAGAAAGCATCTAAATAAGTAGAAGAAGTATCAGAAGAAGAAAAGGAGAAGAAGGAGAAGCCATACATTACACAGCTGTAATGGGCATTACAGATCTGTAAAACCATATGCTGGAAACACATTTGTGTCGTCACATAATTGTAGGCCAAAGCTTAATGGTTGTTGTTGTTGTTGTTGTGATAATCTTTTGATCTTTTCACTCGGCCCCTCACATAATAAGGTCAGAGGTCAAGCTCAGCAACAAAGAAACATGGCTGGAGCTAGTAAGGATTTAGGATCTTGTACAAGCTTACTTCAGTAGGGCAGATGTTTGAACTCAGTTCTTATAGATGAGGGATGGCAACATATAGGATATCCTCATCTCACGGGCAACAGGACTTTTATACATTGTGTGTCAGTCCCAACTCATAATGTATGCTTTACTTTAATATCATGATTGTTGTCTGGATGGTTTCTGTCTGTCTCAATGCAGTTCTCTCTGCTTTGTTGAATCAATTTAACATTTCTTTATGTTGTGAGGAATTTTTCAGTACATTTTCAAGTCTCTCACTTCCCTTCTCTCCTCTTTACTAGTTTATTTACTCAGCAGTGCACTCAGTGTACAAGATGTCATCATTAAGAGCGTTAGGATGTCTCTTCCTGCCTCCGCACTGCTCCATATCATTTCCCCTTTTTTCACCACTTCTTCTCTAGGCCTGTCTTTTTTTCTCCCTTCGCATCACTCTGACCTCATTTAATCGAGCTCCTTCCATCTTTAACCACGTTTCTTTGAAAGCCGCAGACTGAAGAGTGCAAATTACATCCTGACACATCCAGTTAGCCCTCCTCCCACACTCTGCTTTTCACCCCAGCCTCCTAGAAAAGAAGATGAAGGTGTTCTATAAACATCTGTGCACTATTACAAATAACCCATGGTTCTTTGCTTTGTTTTGTGGGGCTGTAATGTCGTATTGCAGGTTGCCGCAGTAAAAGTATGCACTCAATTGACAGTTCTCTAAGCACTTCTTCCCTTAGTTACTGTTGCTACTCCTGTCAGGCTTCTCTTTCTCGCATGGCACACATGAAGTTCACAATGCTAATGGAGGCAGATTTTTACCACTTGGAGTTCTTAGTGACTCTTAGTGAGGATGGGTCCTTGATTTCAGACAGAGGTAGACAAAAAGCTGTTTTCTCTTGTCTAAGAGTCGTCTACTTTGCAGTCTGATGACTGTCACTGGTGTATTTTGTATGTAGCGAGCTTATTAAGTTAATGTTGCTGACTCGTTTTAAAGAGAATTCTGTCTTAAAGGTCTTAATGATAACATTTTTATGTAGACAATTTTTACTTTAAATAATACAGCTACAGAGCTTTTAGAAAGGTGCAGAATAAAAGTATGGCTTTTCCTGAAAAAACAGATTATGATTGTGAATTAATCATTTAAAGGGACCGTTTGTAAGAATCAGAAATGCTTGTTAACAGTGACACCTGTTGCCGTTAAGTTAACGAAAGTCAGCGTCGGGCTCGCGCTGATAGACATGAACCCCGCGTCCTCCGACCGCGGCCAACACTGTTTTGCAAGATGGGCTTCACTAGATA
>CAKAOH010034039.1:0-24156 GCA_916701665.1 Sebastiscus tertius
TGCAAAATATTGAAAAAAGTCTCTTCTCTTGTCAGAGGCAAGTGATCCTTAGGCCATCTAAATCTGTTTATTCCAGATGCTAAACAACTAGGTCAGAAATGTCTCATAGGATTGGGGGGATGACACTCGATGGAGGGCTAGCTGTTGCACTTCTCTGGACAGAAGGGGATCTCTCTGTCATTCATAGTCTAGAGACCGAGAGCTGTCACAGAGCAGCTGCTCATCCGAGAGATTAGACGGTAGATGACACACGAGTGTGACAGTCTTCTATCGAACCACAAACAGATTCAGTATCAATGATGGATTCAGCTACTATATCCTGGTTAAAACCTACTGAGAAACATTCTCACCTTCTAATGATGAAACAAGGTGAGTTTTCTTATTGATTCTGCATCCTTGTTTGCCTTGTTTGTAGTGTCTGGTAGCTTTAAAGGGTTTAGGTAATGAGGCCGGGCCATCTGCTGTGCTAGCTGCATGCTCTCACACTGTAACGCAGGCCAAGATCAACCCAAAATCCAGACGTGCCAATGAAAATATTCAGCATCAGCAAAAAAAAGCAGCACTACAAGTTAAAAAAAAAAAAAAAATCCTCCGGATTCATTCAAAATGTAAATGGTTGAGTATAAACTATGAGGATGGGAGGGGAAGTGTCAACAAAGCAAAAAGAGAGTTACCTTGAAATGTAGATTGGGAGCTGGTGTTGACAGCAGAGTGTTGGGTGACAGTGGGAATGGACACAGAGGCAGGGAGGGACTGAGGGGAGGAGGAGGAGGAAGAGGAGGACAGACCTGCCTTCAGGGAAGGGGATGAAGGAGGGAAAGCATTTAGAGGACCCTGAACAAAGTCACTAAACTCGTCATCGTCCGGAGAGAAACCTGTCTCGGGGGCAGAGGACGAATGCTGGACGACGGCCTGAGAGGGGAGGCCGAAGGTGGAGGAAGTGGAGGAGGGTGGAGGGAAGGAGACGGGGTTGTCTAAAGGCCCCTGAAAGTCGCTAAACTCATCATTGTCCTCGGACAAAGCTGGGGGGAGGGAGTGAGCGGTGACAGACGGGTGAGGTGGCGATGAGTCTGCAAAAATGAAGAAATAATGATGATGGCACAACACATGACACACACTACAATGGAGAACGAATTATGGGCTGCACATTGCGAGAGTGAGATAAAGACTATTTTGAGCAAGACCAGAAATTGTAAAACTGCAAATTATACTCAAAACATACTCATACATACAGCATTTAATTCATATGTAGATTCAATAAAATGCTATTTAACTGAACTCCCGATTATCACTTTTTTTTAAACTGCAACATTTGTATAAACGTCAACACCAGAATGATGACTCTAAAGCAGACCTAATCTTTGCCGGTTGGGACCACTTCACTGGATCACAAGATAAATCTGAGGGGTCTTGAAATGATTAATGAGATAAGAAATAAGAAAAAACACGCTTTGCAATATAAATTTATGTTTTTACTTTTCTATAATCTTTGCTGGACAGTTTCCAACAGGTTTAAAGGTGAAAATCCATCTTTGGTGAAACTGCTCACAACTCATAGATGTATGAAACTTGTCAAGAGGAACCGCTACTAGACACTGCTCAATTTTAAGCCAAAAAGGTTGTGAACTTCTGCTGTAAAGCATTACTTCAGGTTTGTTATATGCATAACTGCAATTTTCTGAAATGCACAGGAATAAGTTAAGGGGAGGGAAATCTACTGTAAAAAATTCAGAATGTGAAATCTGAGGTACAGATGTCGTATTAAACACATGAGATTTAAGACACTATTAAAACATGATAATGAAAATAGACTGACAGGTGTACAGATGAAGTGAGAGACTGGAAAATAATGTGATAAAAGAAAATGTGTTTAAGAATCTGTGTTGGATATCATACACTCAGACAGAAAATGCTAATTTTGGCTCGTCTGGCTGCCAGCTGGGCAGTCATCATGCTGACCTCCATCTAATCCAGTTTTTATTTTCAGACGGAGGCATTTCAACAGAGAGCAGATCTGCTGATGGAGAGGAACAACAGGAACGAAATCTCAAGGGATTACAAATAAAAATCATTGAGGAGTGGGTACCTGGCTTCTTGGTCTGTGATGATGGAGTAGGGTGCATCTTCGCGTCTCTGCTGAAGCCATCCAGGTTGCCTTTGATCGCCTCCAAGGCATCGTCGCGGCTCTTTTCTCCTGTCTGAGTACACAACAAAAGAGGATCAAGGGCCCAGAAGGTTACAAAGATGGGCAGTTGGAAAATGCCATGAGAATAGTGAAATAAACAAGACGTGGAGAGACACTCACCTTGGGTTTGACACTGCTGAGCAGCCTCAGCTTCTGTTTCTGCTCCTCAAACTGTCTTCTTTTCCTGTCCTCCTCCAGCATCTTCTGCTGCTGCTCCAGACGTTTTCTAAAGGGAACGAAGAGTAAACATTGTATGGAGAGCCAAGTAAATAATGTCCTTGAATATGTTGAGAAAAGACTCACGATTCCAGGTTTTAAAACCTGGATTGTCTAGCACATAATGATAGAACATTTTCTTAGGTTAGGTTCGATGCTCGCAAGCAACATAAAATCATACACACATGAAAGACTCACATGAAATTACATTAAAACACAAACACTTCCATAAATAAATAAGTGCAGGTTTCCAAAGATGCATTAAAAAAGTAGTGGCAGTCTATTTGGCCTTGTTTAAAATGGATGTTGCAGTGGGAACGAAAGTTTTTGTAAGTTCTCTTTTTGGCCAGAGGTGCTCTGGAGCGGCAGCCTGATAGGGGGGAGCTAAAAGGAGTGGTGAAGGGTGCCTGAAGGGTCCTTAATGGTGAAGTCTGACTTTCTTTTTACTGCCTGACTGTAAAGGTCTAAGAGTTGGGTTTTGAGTGGTGCCGGTGATTTTGGTTGCATGCTCGATGCTTCTTGTGAGTTTTTCCTCGATTTTCTCAGTGAGGAAGTTGCACCAGGATGCAATTTTGACCTTTATACTTCTGTTAAAATGTCCTGTCTGACATTAAAACCGTTCAGCCCCCTCTGGAGAAACATGCTGCTGCTGGGCATTTTGTGCAGACCTCGTCCACATGTTGCGTGAAGGACAGGTGATGGTCGATCTCAGTGCCCAGGTACTTAAAGATCTCAACCTGTTCTACCACCTGCTCCTCCAGCCTGAGTGGAGAGAGAGAGTGTGGGGTGTCAGGTCACCCACCATAACACAGCTCTTTAGTCTTACTGATGTCCAGTTCCAAGGAGCTCTCCTGGAACCAGAGGACCATAGTGTCCACATATCACCTGTATGTGGAGTGACAGTCTGTTGCTATTGCAGGTGATTTTGTTTGTGTACATGTGTATATGGAGAAGAGTTTGGAGATATACAGTATGCGCTGGGTATATTTCCGAACGGAGTGATGTCACAACTATTGAAATCTCCAAGCAGAGAGACAGGCTGATCAGCTGCACCATGAAACAGTATGTCCTATTGGCTCGAGCCCATCAATAAAATAAATACCATTCTTTCCATTTAACATAGTAATCGACACCTGTTTAATACCTTAAATGACAATTTTTAATTTTTCTTTCTTTGCGTATAGGTTTGTGTTTTTCTTGTTATCTTTTTTCTTTATTAATGAAATGCTGAATATAAATATTTGTGGAAAATAATGAAAATTATAAATCTCAAAGTAAATTTCAAAGTATAAAACGGCATTTAAATGGCATTTCATAAGTTGTAAATATAAGGGTTACATTTAACCCGATATAGCCAATCAAGCCATTACACGTCAGACATAAATATAATATTTAAATATTTATTATCCCGTTAACTTTGACAGCTCTACTGAATTCATATCATAGTATAGTATCAAGTATTTTTAGCCTTTACTAGATACTAGACAGAGAGCTGTCAGGAAAGGAGCAGAGAGAGATAAAGGATGAGTCAGCATCTTAATCCTAACCTGACACGACAGATGGTTGGTTACACAGAACCATCTGAGAAGCCGTCATTGGAAACTGTTTGGAAGAGGGCAGGCGCTTTCAAAAAATACTTGGCAGGTGATTGGATGAACATCTGATGATCTGTCAATCAAACTCTTGCCAAAGCCAGTCGGGAGATGAGTGAAAACACCACTTCCAATGAGAAAAGCTGTTCTTTGCTCTTCTTTCAATGAAGAAATTCCCTCCAGTTCTGATATAACTGATGCTATTGCGGCATCTACACCGATCTCTTTAGGAGCTGCTATTGTTAGATTGATAGACTGCCTTGTCTCTCACACACCTAAACCACGGCCGTAGCTGCCAGTAGCTCCTCACAGGACGCTGATTGGTCCGGACACAAATGCGCTACTTGAAGCCTGACAAGATGGATATTCGAGTGATCTCGTAATCCTGTGACATCATGATAAATCCAGCTGCCGTGCAAAGCAATCTTAAACCACCCTCATATCACATTTAAATAATAAAAAAAGATATGGTATAACACATAGATGCAGTGATCAGGAATAGATATATGGCTAGAAACCTCTCTGAAAAGAAGACAATCTTTAAAAAAAGAGACGAGGGATTAAGATAATAATTTTGGAAGAGGAAAAAAAGACTGTAAAGGAGGGACCATAAAGTTATCAAATCAGTGGTAAACCAAGAGCAGCTGCGCTGGAGCTTAAAGTGATTCAGTGTCTTAGTAAAGTTTGAGTTTTAGGAAACAGCTTAACAAGATTAAGAGTTGACAGCTATGCGAGCGGCTCTACTTGAGCACAGCAGAGGTTCTTGAGCTAATCCTAACATCAGCATGCTAAAATGTTCACAGTGACAATGCTAAAATGCTGATGTTCAGCTGGTATAATGTTTACCATGTCCACCATCTTAGTTTAGATTAGGATACGGTCAAACTGCATCCCACGGATGTGCACGGGTACAAGTAAAATTCAATACAACTCTCCTCCAATGACAACAAAAAAAGTCCATATTAAAAATATTTAAAAGATGTTGGTTAGGCCTTAAGGGTGGTGATGCCGGCCTGTCGTACTCCATCTAAAATCTAGTGTGGAGTGACTCAGCTGGCTGTACTGCACACATGCAGATGTGAGCATTCATGCTTACACACAAACACAAACAAGGACCGTGACGTTAGTGTAAAGATGTCTTACTGGTGCTCCTCAGCCATTTGTTTCTGCATGTCAGCCGTGTACTGGGGTCCAGCAGGTCTCATGCCCATATATTGTGGTTGACCCATGAACTGCATCCCAGGGGTCTGCATCCCAATGGCCATCCCACCCTGATAGACACAACAAATAACACATAGACAGCAGCTCAGAGATCTCTCAAGCAATTAGGGTTAAGCGGAGCTCTAAATCCAAGCCTCAACATGAATTAAATTAGCTAAATCAACACAGCAGTTTATTATGCATTCATAAATGGAAGCCCACATTAGCAAGTCTTTTTAAAAACACTACAAATGCAGATGACAAATCTCTAAGGGAACTATTAGAAGGCCAATTCCACCTTAGAAAACAAAAGAGACAAACACAGAATCAAGAATATAAATAAAACGTACTCCAATACAGCCTACGAGCTCACCTGCATGGGCATGGCTCCTGGGGGCATCTGTCCCCCAAAGTTCATTCCCATCATGCCCTGCATATTGGGCTGCATGACCTGAACCATAGGGAAGCCCTGCTGTTGCTGCTGCTGCTGTTGCTGCATGGGTACCATGCCTGCAGACAGACACACACACACACACAAACACAAACACTATTATATTATACTGTAGACATGGAAAAGAATAGTGTCTTCAATTACAATTTGAAGCATGAGTAAGCCCAATTTAAAGTACACTGAAAAAAAGAAAATGTGATACAATGCCGGAGTTTGAAAGAAAAAGCCTCCAGAGTCTGGCCATGATTCAGTATTGCAAATCAATTTCCTGGACAGCTTGAAAAAGACACAGGCTCAGCAACAACCAAATCTGTTTTTCTGGTGACTACTGTGACAGCTTGGAGCAAAACAAGAGGAGCGAGGAGGAAAAAAAATGGGAAAGTGTCTGTTTGTTTTCACAGATGCTGTGTGAGCTGACAGCCAGGGCCGAGCAGCCAGCTCCGACTGGAGCCTCCAGATGATTCACCATGTTACGGCTCAACCGGGCTGAATAAGTGGCTTGTTAAGGTGGCTGCACACAATCTACTTAGTCTAAAATGACATTGCTAATGGGAGCATGTAATGACCCCTGAGAGACGCTTGTCCCCCCAGTGGTGTGTGGATGGTTTATCATGAGCCTTACTGCAAAGTCAACCGCCTAAATATGACGGGTGCGCACAGCTGAATGATGGTACATCTGAGGCCCACAATGCACTACTCTGGGCACGGTTAAGAAAGGTATGAGCTCAAATGTGTCGATTCCTTGCTGCTACTTACTTCTGCCTAATGACTTATGGTGATCTTATGCGGCATAAACAAGCTGGCTGGAGTTTTATAGACATTTATTCATAACCTTTAATAGTGTATCACTAGTGTATCAGTAGTGCATCATTTCTGACACCCGACGACTGAACATGTTCTGTATTTGTGTGTGATCCATGAAAATACAAGTTGTGATCTGAATCTCTAAAACATAATCTTGCATTTACTTGTTTGGAAATCAGTTTTCAATATCTTGTTTCATTTAAACTGAAATGAAAGGAGTTTCCAAATATAGTGGAAACCGCTTATAGTGATCACAGTCTGTCTGGGTCAAACTGATCACCATTAGCGGTTGATTATTATAACCACATTTTTGTTGTTGTGCATCATTTCTCATCCAGATTACCATCTAATTGACATTTGTATATTTATTACATGAATATAAAATAATGAAATGGGCCGCTTCTCTATTTACTGGCTCGCTGCCAATTTTTCTGCCTTTTCCCTCGTCGAGGGTGAGGCATTGCCTTTTTTTGGCCGGCTCTGCAGCGCAAGCGTGCATGCAGAACGGCGCCCCTTTGCTGGGGGGGGCTCCGCGTTCTCTCACTCGGTGGCGGCACAGAGGGAGATGGGCACCGGTCTGCGTGCGTGCTGCAGAGCCGATTGAGGGCAAAGTTTCCCTTTGGGGGTATTACGTGACCAGGCATTATCAATCCACTTGACGAGGGTGGCTTCAACCACAGGTGCTATCCCCGTACGCATTTGTTTTTTTTTATTCAAAGAAAATGACTTTACTTTTTCCCATCATGATATCAGTGTGCACGCAGCACAGGTATCCAGCCGGGAAGCAGACGATCCGCGAGGCAAAGGATAAAGGGAGTAGAGTTAAAAAAAAAAAAAATAAAAAATTCAACTAACGTCAGTGGTTTCCACTGTATTCTGACGCAGTGTGCTAGATGATCAACAGGTCACCTTTAACATGCAAAATCCTACGTCAGTGATCAAATTAAAATTCAGAGAAAAAAAATTTACTGTAATATTGACTGCAGAATGACTCACCTTGTGGCGGTCCCAGGCCCCCTCCAACAGGATACATAAAACTAAGGAAAGAAAACAAACAGAAATGCAGGTTGTGAGACTCTGACTGAGGCTAAAGTAAAGAAACACACAGATAATATTTTAGGTCAGCTCGAAAACAAGCGTCATGTCCCCTTTGCGATACCTTGAACGATGCAAAGTATAAAGTCATCACTACTTCATTAACTGTGACTTTCCACACACTCTCCATCAGTAGCATGTGATCAGTTTAAGAAGCCTTTGTAAAGTGAGAACCATGACTGCATTTAAAATCACTGAATATGCTATCCTGTGATTGTTGTTATTTGTGCTGTATAACAATACATTCAAAGCTAGGCTGGTAAATGCCATCAGTATATATTCTAATATACATAAACTGTAATATTCATAACACAAATGCAAGAGGTAAAAGACTTAAGTGAAGGAAATTTGAAACTGTATTTGACTAAATATGGTGATTGCTTAGGGTCAAAAACGGTGCAAATACTACTTCAAATTATTTAATTGGATTTGGTTGCATTGCATATTTAAGTGTAAATGCCTGCTTGTTCTGTAATTGCTGTTGACAAAAAATTAAGAGGATACTCGCGCATTAGAAATGACACAACTAAACAATAAATACATTTTTCATCATTGTGACATTCGAGTGAGACCACGTCTGAAAGCAGGGGTGTATCTTATTTCAAATACCATGTTAATAAAAGCTGCTTTCACTACAGGCACTAAATCTGACTGGTAAAAAGGAAAAAAAATATCCTGTATAAGTTTGCTGTCGCCATTCATTCATCAACAATGAGCCTTTGTTCCACAAAAATAGTTTCAGTTTATTCACAAAGACCAGATTCAAGATGAATTTTCAGACACTAATCCTACATTTTAACATTAATGCCCAAAAGGGAGCAGCATTGGTGCAGTTTCATTTCCACAGGCGACTTGGACTCAGCGGGTCTGTGCTGGGAAAACAGGCCTTTAAGAAATAATCAGAGGGAAGTTTCCACGAGACGGCCAAGTCTCTCCTCACCAGAGCCAACCCACACAGGCCTTCAGCTATTTGTCAAATAACTTATTACAACCCAGTTCTTCAGGCTGGAACTGACGATGCAGAGACAAACAGAAAAAAAGAGAGCCAGCCGGGCCTCTGCGTCCCCAGACTGACTCTAAGCTGAATTTGAGCATCACTAATCCAATGGGTGAGTGACATTATCATACTGATAACTTTAGTACCAAACACAACTGTGCTAACAAAAGGGAGGCAGGGAACTCGTCGTCACACAGTTCAAGCATTCGCCAAAGCAATTACCGACTCCCTGCGGCAAATAAGGAATAATTTAGACCTGAGTTTGACTTCTACATGAAAAATGTACTTT
Source organism: Sebastiscus tertius (assembly GCA_916701665.1). Lineage (NCBI taxonomy): Eukaryota > Metazoa > Chordata > Actinopteri > Perciformes > Sebastidae > Sebastiscus > Sebastiscus tertius. The sequence goes on from CAKAOH010034039.1 coordinate 8,830, forward strand.
TGGAAGCTGTGAAAGTGAAGTGTTGGAAAACCGCACGCTGGGGCTGGGGATTGTTTAGCCTATAAACTGTCACAATAAGTGAAAAATTGTCCCAGAAGTTTATGTGATGTCTTCGCATCGCTTTTTTTGACTGACCAACAATACAACAAATTTAAAAGATATTAAATTTACAGTGATATTAAACAGAGGAGAACAGCAAATACATATATTTTAATAGGTTGGTACTAGCAATTTTGGCATTTTTGCTGTTAAATGACAAACTAAATACTAAACTAAATAAAATAATCAATTCTCAAAATCTTCACATTATTAATCCAGCTCTATTCTACAACGCTCCACTGAAACACAGTCTGTACAAGAGGCAAAATTTCAGTACACGGAAATATTATCAAGCTAATAAACCTGCTGTAATCAATATCTCTAAATTAACAATGGATCAAATTACTATGTGTAATGTGAAAGGGGTCTCTTATAGTGATGAACATGAACACACAACAATTATTAGCAGTCTCAGCATCAAACAGCAGACAGACATAGGTAGCGACTAGCTGGTGAACATGGTGGCGATTTTGGCAGCTAAAAAGTCAGATATTTTCCATCTAAGGAGCTGGTGGAGACCAAAAAAAAGATAAAAAAGGAGATGATGAACTTGCATTCATCAGGTGGACACAAACGCTATTTGCAATTGATGCTACATGTCTGCTGTATGTGTAAACAGACGATGCTTGACTTGGAGGTTTTTCAGACTCCCATCTGCTCCCTGTAAGATTTGCAGCTTAAAAAGCTTTTATAGGAGCACTACAGCACTGCTGCCCACCATCCTGCAGCAAATAACAGGTCATGGCTGGGCAGATTAACATAGAGGGAGATAAGCAGTGATAGCAGCTGTGGACGCCGGGCGGGCAGGCCAGCGCCTTGTAAAAGGCCTGTAATCATCCGACAGCTATCATCAAACTGTTTTGATAAGCCGGGAGACAGAAGGCCGGGGTCAGGAGTTTCAGTCAATGTCAACGTCACGGAGGAAGCTAAAACGACAATAATTTCAGCTTATTGTGAAGCTGCTCTTATAGTGGAACATACAGTAGATATGATGAGCACTGCTTCAAAGGGAAAAACAGACTGAGGGGTGAGATGAAAAACTGAATGAGTCACTGAATCCATTATTAGAGCTGAAACTAATAGTTGAATATTAATTACGATGATTTGACAGGAAGTTAATCAGCAACATTGATTAATTTTATTTTTTGTTATCATTGTAAACTGAATATACTGTAACTCTTTGGCTTTTAGAAGGGCCCTGTCCTGCTTCACACCAACATGCCAAGGACAGCCTATAAAATTAAAATTACAACTCAGGCTGATTATATTAAATGTAATATTCATGAACCCAGTTCTCCAAAACTGATGATTGTACAGATAATATTTCTTGGTATAATTCCAACTTGGAAATGCCAACAGTTGCAAAACACACCCCAGATACACTCTTGACAAGCACAATAGACCATCATTTGACACTCATGAGGTCAAATGTCTGACAATCACATGGCCTGTTGAAGACAAATCTGTATGGAGCCATCATCACCTGACACAATAAATATCATGCATTTCTGTGACCGTCTCTATGGGGAAATACAGACACTGCATCTTAGATTTAACAGTTTAGCATCATTACATATATTCATTCATATAAATTTACTCCAAACACCTTTAAAAGGTTGCTTCAGCTCAGCTGTCAAGCAGGTTTTGTAAGCTGCACTACTGCTCCACCTCCTGGCTTTCCACTCTGGCACTCTGACACATTTTAATTTATTGACTCTATCTAAAACGTTATTCCTCATGGATGAAATAACCAGACAGGAGGAATGTCTGATTTTTGTTGTTTTTTTTACTAACCCAGCAAATTAAAAACCATACAGGTCCATGTCATGTACCACATAATACAAAACTTAGGGCTGTCCCGAGTACCATTTTTTGGGCTTCGAAGCTTCGGTGAGAACTATTCGAAGGTATTCAAAGCTTCACGGCACGGAGTAGCAGGCTGACATGCTCTTCTGTCTCCATCTCCCCCGTTTCAGTACCCGGGACAATGCTGCTGCTGCTGCTGCTGCACTACTGTCTACAAACGCACCTCTACACACACAACAAACAGTGAAATTCATCTGAGAATAACTACTAATAACTGATGTTGAATATGAATGAATAATAAATAATATTGTGGGATTATTTCACAGGCTATTTTGGGATTTATACATTGTTACATATTTCTATATAAAGAAATAACAAGAAAATTTAAAAACAAAACATTTGACTAGTGATTTGGAGGTTGAGTACCATGGCAACAGTCGAGGCTTCGAAGCATTCAGGTCAGCCCTAATAAAACTCCAATATTGCCATAACACTGTCCTGCTCATTAATTTGAAACACTGGCCACAACAGACTTTTCCATACACAAACACGCTAAGGGGACAGTTAACATGATATAAACGGTGTACTTAAAGTAGACAAATTTATATTTTTCTCACACTTCATTGTCATTCACCAGAGCCTAGAGCTGAGGCCTTATCAGCAGCAGTGAAAAACAAGAACTGGCACATTCCTGTCTGACTGAATAATTAAGTATTTTCTTTCCTGCTCTAAACTAATTTTGTCAAAAGTTTGTAAGGAAAAAAGGGACTGACACCCTACTGGGATCAAGTGCACATAATACAAGCCAACAAAACTTTAGCCATGATGAGACATTACGGCACAAGTCAATACCAGACATGTACCAGACATCAGCAGAATGATAAGCATATGAAAGAGAACTACAATTACCTTCAGGTCTTCACATTACACCTGCTTTTTTTCCTACTGCCCACACTCACTTACATCCTTGAGGGCTTTGGTTTCACCTGTCAGATCAGTATCACCTGGCTAGTCGAGATGCTTGTAGCCAGAGCATATTTATTATTCAAGCTGCTCTGAGCTCAGCTTATCAAAGAATCATGAGGCTGGTCTTATCATCTCACCTGCAGACCATCATCATCATACTGGTCTCATAATACACCTGCAGACCATCATCATCATACTGGTCTTAATAATACACCTGCAGACCATCATCATACTGGTCTTCTCATCTCACCTGCAGACACCATCATCATCATCATACTGGTCTTATAATGCACCTGTACATCTCCTCAACATGTATGCATGTGTGACAGGGTTTACTATGTTATTCAGTAAATAAATAAACATAAAGCAGAGCAGTTGCTGAAGAGGAGGTGCAGCTGATGTGTTAAAAGAGAAAACTAATTTAACAGCTTTGTGCAAGATCTTTCACTTCCCATCTGCTTCATTTTCTTAAATACTGTCAATATGATACTAATCAACCCACCCCCCATGGTAAATAATGTAATAGTAAGTTGACAAGGCCAGATGTTAACTCTACCGTCTCACCTGCAGACCATCATCATACTGGTCTTATCATACACCTGTACATCCCCTCAACATTTATGCATGTGTGACACAATGTGATTCAGTCAACAAATGAACATAAAACAGAGCAGTTGCTGAAGAGGAGTTGCAGATGATGTGTTAAAAGAGAAAATCTGAACTAATTTAACAGCTTTTTGCAAGATCTTCACTTCCCATCTGCACTAGTCAACCGTGTAACACTGTCAAAATGATACTAATGAGTCCACTCCCATGGTAAATAATGCAATAGTAAGTTGACAAGGCCAGGTATTAACTCTACCACAGGCCTGTCTGCACAGGTGATAGCAATTTTCCTCATAATGCTAACGTGACAAAAGAGTAATATGCTATTTATTCTCGATAAATACCACATCATATCACTGAATACCGTGTACTACAGGTTACAAGACATGATAGGTGAAATGTGTTGCCATAGGAGCACAGTGGAGTTGTTTTGGTCCACTGTGAGCAGCAGAAGAAGCTAGCTAAGGTTAGCTTGACACCTGACAACCAGCCATCTCATCTCATCTCATCATCCTACTGTTGCCTCGACAACACAACCAGCCTCTAAGCGCTGCTTCTGAGGCTCTTCCGTGTGAATATAGTGTTGCTAAGCGGCACTTAGAGGCGCATATTTCACTAATTTGTTCTCATTGTAGCGACAGAGTTGGTTTTAAAGGGTAACAATACCTGCTGCCTCCTCCAGATCCTGGCCGCAGCGCCATCTTGATCACACTGTAGTCACTAGTGGGGAGATGACGTCAGCACTGATGGAGGAGTGCACAGAGGGAGAGGAGGACCTGAGTTCAGTCTGTCAGGCACAACTCACTTCCTGCTCCATGCTAGTGATGGGAATTCAGGCTCTTTTTAGTGAGCCAGATCTTTTGGCTCAGCTCACCAAGAAGAGCAGGCTCTTTCGGCTTCCAAACGGCTCTTCATTTTACCACTTCTGCCTTTTATAATTCAGCCAAATTTAGCACTGTTTTGACCTTTTATTAGTATGTGATAGAGGATGAGAGTCATCGTGTGAGATGTAGCTGGCTATCCGCTGTAGCTGCCTGGTATATAGGGACTATAGCTGTGATGCACGTGTTCTAAATATTGAGGGGGATGTGTCACCTGTGTCCCCCCCAAAACCTACACTCATGCAAATGATTATATTTAGTTTATATTGAGGGGTTTCTTCCCAACCTCCACCATTCCTTTGTGACACAATAGGTCTGTGTGTTGTCATGTTACTGTTCTGGGACGTCCCAGATAATCTTGTAACACTAAAACATCCTCTTACCTCCAAATTATACATTTTATATTTACATTTTAAAATACACACTTCTAATATGTAATCATCCATCTATACATCCTGTACGCTGTACATACTGTACAGCATGTGTACATGTATACTCTAAAGACAGGGAGAGAATTTGAGAGTAGTGTTAATAAAAGTTAGTTTTAACTTTGTTTTATTATAAATTATGTAACTCTCCATTGAACTTATTGAACTCCCATTCAATTTTCTCCTTTCCTTGCCATCACCAAGTTATGTTCTTGTAGGAGGAAAGTAGTAGTTTGAGTATAATAGCAGGAGGCCCTGATACTGGCCTGGACTACCTGCAAGACCGAACACAGGGCACTAGATTCCAAGTAAAACATGTCATTTGTTGCAATAAAAGTTATTTTCCAGCAGATGTCAGTGTTTATCTTGTTTGCAACTTTGTTCATGTAAAGCATGATGTAAAGTCATACACCCACAGTATCTGGTCTCCTCTTTATGATAAAACCTGTATGCTATGGAGGACCCTCCACAGGATCCAACATTTACACAACAAATATTAAACATATTAAAAAGAAATTAAGTAAAAAGAATAGAGAAATAGATGCTGAATAAATAAATAAATAAATCAAAAAAGATTGCATAAATAAATGTATAAATAAATATAAATATATTGGTATAAATAAATAAATATAATATAATAAATGTTTAAATATATATGGAAATAAATTAATAAATATTTAAATAAATAAATAAAATTTGATAATTAAACAGGACATATAAAATTAAATGTAATTTTATTTCTACATTTTCTTTGTGTTTCGGCTATTTTTACCTTGATTTGACAGAGGCAGTGACAGTTGTGGGAGAGAGGGGATGACATGGAGCAAAGGTCCTCAGGTCGGATTCAAAACCCCAACAACTTAATACTATCCTCACGTTAGTTTTGTTGTTGATGGTGATGCTACTGAAATAAATAAATAAAAAAAGAAAAGAAAATTGCATAAATAAATGTATAAATAAATACAAGAATAAATGAATAAAATAATAAATATAAATAAATAAAATACATGGAAAAATAAGAATAAAAGAGTAAATAAATGCTAAAGTATATATGGAAATAAATTAATAAATACTGAAATAAATAAATAAAAGTTGATAATAATCCCCAGCCGCTGTGACAAGTCTTGATACTTGAGGCCCCTGCTCTACCAGGTGAGCTAACTGAGTGTCCCACCTTCATGTGTATTTTGTTGCTGATGAAATAAATAAATAAATAAGTAAATAAATAAATAAATAAAAAAGAAAAGAAATGTGCATAAATACATGTAAAAATAAAAAAAAGAATGAATACAGAAATAACTATGCAGAAAAATAAATAAATAAAAGAATAAATAAATGCTTAAATAATTAATAATAAATAATTTATCTTTGTTCGTCTACATTTTATTTATGAATTCATTAATGTTTTTTTTAAATGATGTACTTATTGACTGTTTTATGGTGTTTTTGTAAATCCCTTTTTAATTTGAACTATTTATTGATGGATTAATATTTAATTTGAAAATGATTTTCATAATTCCTCTATTTATTGCCCATTAAAATGCCAAATAATGAAATACTTTGAAATTTTGTCCATTTATTCATACGTTAATAAATTAATTTCTAAACACATTTGTTAATATCTATTTTTTATTGCACAATTAGTTATTAATCAATTGAATGCTCTATTACCAATACATGACTCTTGTGGTCCTCCATAGTATGCAGTGTGTACAGTCTGACACCAGCCATGTAGCGTATGTCTTGTGAGACTTATCAGTTGTCATTTTGGACAAGGAGCATAATGATGCAAAACTGTGCTCTGCATGTTCCAGCAGATGGAGTCAGAAATCTAAATATTAAAGTGTATTTTACTGGAGCACATGTGGCCTTTCAAAGTACAAATTTCCCCCTTAAAAAGAAGTATCTTCAAAGTGACAAAAATATTTTCCACATCACTAAAATGTCATCATATTATTAAATCATCATGTCACATAATTAAAGATTATGATGCTTCTGTTAAGTAAAATATTTAAACCCCAAATGCCACGTTTTTTTATGGCTGCGTGATTATTGCAAACACAAATACTCTTTGATACTTTTATTATCATATCATATCATATCATATTTTCTGCAGTTCACCCCAACATATTAAATATTTTTTGAAGCAATGATGTCTGCTTTGATTAGGAGTCGAATTGTAGTGTGATTTTTTTTTGCAGACCCACTTCACCAGGACTTTAGCTGCACACAGGACACCCACTTATTGGGAACAGCCAATATTTCTGTACCACAGGACTTTAGTTTTACAACAGTGCATGTTGTAGTATATGTTTTTAAATGTGTTTTTGTATACTTGTGAGCCAAAATAATGAAAAATGTATGATGCATGACAAAGACAACAACAGTGGCACTCTTAAACTTGCACTTAGACAACCATTGTACATTTTAATTACATTATATTCATTTGGTAACCAACATTTAATCTGTTTTCACTTCTTAAATAGGCAGAAAATATCACCTGTTGTACTGCAAGTGTGTATTTTATTCTCTAAGTTAATTTATTTGAAATGTGTCAGAAGTATAATGTAAATTGATATTTTATTGTTTGCTATATTTCACACCACTTGTATCTATCCCCTGATGTCTTGTCCAACATTTTTACCGGCTGCTTGAAGTATTGAGGCCATTGTGCATCCTGACAAAGTGATTCAGATGGCAATTTCATTGTTACACCAATGACGAGGTGGAGCTACAAGGAATAGCCTCTCTGGCATTGTCTTATAGCGGGTGTTGTTGTAAAAGATTTACAGCTTAATGAGGCAGCGGATGACAAGCCCCGTTGCTATCCATCACCTGGTCTGCCCTCAACCTTTCCTATACCTCTGCTCCATTCAGCAGCAATGATTCAGAGTCCATATACATGACAGAAGGACTAATGCAGCCATTTAGGCTTCAGAGTGGCTCACAACTAATGGAAAAACTGCACTTTTAGTTTTACAAATGAATATGAAGGTCATGGAGTGCAACATATTGTTTTTACAGTATTTTATGCACATGATGAAGACAGTGTGGAGAGTTTTTTTCTTAAGGATTTAATTTATTTTCTCAACTTTCACATCATCACAGCCAGTCTCAGAGGACAGAGCTGTAGCTACCATTGAGGACAATGAGGTCATGTCCTTGCAATTTTTTCTGTGGATTAGGTGGGTTCCCATTTTACAATTTAAAAACGTAGACATGAGTAATTTGATAAATAACTATGTCTGGGCATCGAGACTTGCTGCCGTACCACTGAGTATGTCCTCAGTATTGACTTGAATTTTTTTTTTTTATTACTATTGACCTGAGGAGAAATTTATACTCCATGCTTACACATGATGGGTTTTGGAGGCTAATTTTACACTTAAGTATATTCAACTTTGAAAGGTTTAGGCAAAAAAAGAGAATAACATAAAATTGCTAGATTTAGAATTTTCCCACCAGAATAATAAAGCTTTGAAACAGCACTGAGACCAAAATGTTCTTAGACAAAAATGTAAAGAAAATGTAACTGATCGGTCAAATAAAAAAGTAAATTTAAAGTAATAATCTCAAAGACTTTCATTTAAATAAATGTCTGTTAAAGGTACCGTGTGTAGGATTTGGTGGCATCTAGTGGTGTGGTTGCAGATTGCAACCAACTGAATACCCCTCAGCTCACTCCTCCCATTACAAGACTGTGATAACGTGAGCCGCCAAGTGCAAAACCGTGACAACGCCATTCACCTCGCTCAGACGTCATCCATACCATAATGACACTACTTCAGGAGCAACGAAAGTCAGACAGCGGCTGGCGGTACCACTGTTTTGCACTCTGCAGCTCACATTACTGCAGTTTCACAAGCCTGTCGGAGAACTACGGTGGCCTCCAGGTAACGTAAAAACGTGAAAGGCTCTCTCTAGAGACAGTGTTTGGTTTGTCTGTTCTGGGCTACTGTAGAAACATGGCGGAGCAACATGGCGGACCCTAGAGGACCCGCTCCCTATATAGATATGAAGGGGTCATTCTAAGCTAATGAAAACACAACAATTTTTAGTTTCAGGTGATTATACACTAATGAAAACATGGTTATGAATATTATATTCCATTTCTGCTAATAGATCCCTCCGAAATGCTACACACTGTTCCTTTATGTCACTATCTATCGCCGAATGAGGAAATACAAATGGCCCATTGACGAAAGCCCTTGCATTTGCAGTATTACAAACTTGCCGTCTGTGGTGACATTCTTGGGAAAAATCACAAGCGGCGTACAGTTAGCTAGTGTTGCGAGTAAATGGTTACTATGGCCAAAGTTTACTGCGCACAAGATGTCTCCTACTTCACTGAAAAGTTGATTACCAGTGGATGTACACTGGAGGTTTCCATATCACTCTTGCACTCCTAAATTGCATATTAGACCATGATTGGTTCCTAAACTAGTTGCGATATCACAAAATCCTGCATGTTCGTACATATTAAATTCAGATTTTAAGGTGAGCACAGAGAAGCTTTCCCTCTCCAGCAGATCCATGTGAAAACAGCCTTCTAGTATCAAACCACATACATCATTCTGCACAGTGAAGCTCAAACAGTCACCTTGTGAGGAGAGGGTGACTTTAATTATCACCTGTGTGCTTTTGGTTTGTTAATGTGAGCTCATTACAACTCTTTGGATTATTTTCTGCTCCTCTTTATTGCTTCTATTGAGACTCATCAAAAAGACGATTAGGCCTCGTCAGTCTCTTGTCCCCTCCTCTCCGTAGGCTCCCTCCCTGCTGTGTGTGCCGGGTTTAGCTGGAGGCCGGCCGACTCAGTCAGTCAGTCAGTCACGTCCCCGTCGACGGTTGGATGTGGACTGGCTGTGGGCAGCCCCCCCAGAGAGAAGGTCTGGCGAGAAAGGCGAACATTAACCCGGGTCCCATTCTGGGCATCCCACTATTCCCCATAAATCATTAACCTGTCTAGCATCAATCCTGTGACAGCATCAGCATGACAACATCAATCTGTCAGGATTCCTCTAAACCAGGTTTGCAGCCTCAGATGCAAATAGAGTGAATTTAGACTCATTCTAGTGAAACTTGCACTTTAGCCCTGCAGAGTCTCATCTGAAACACCTCATGTGGTCCTTATATTTAAGTACAATGCTGGTTTATTCCATATGATTTCTTTCAGGTAAAATCACACATGGAGACCCATAAATAAGCCTCATTCCTCTGGTGCTTTTCTTGGATAGTGACAAAGGGAATTTCCTCTAAACATTGAAATATTAAACAAGGTCAGTAAAGGGTAAATACGTCTGCATCAAGCACATGGCAGGCTCTTATTAAGGTCTATGGATGATTTATCACAGTCTGAAGTCATGCTTTTGACAGCTGTCTCAAGTTGTAGAAGAAACATGAGAGGAGATTGAACTCAATTAATATATATTGTCTTTATTTTAAGACAAAATTAAGGACATTTATGTATGCTGAACAAAGTACATGACCCTGAATCATATGTTAGCCTACATCTGCCTATCTATAGACCGAAGAACTTTAGTGTCACAGTTGTCAACTTGCTGTTCTTCCTGTGGTCACTGAAGTTGGCATATTCAAAAAATGTCTAGGAGCAAAACAGATTGTGTGAGTCCCAGTTTCCTTTACATTATAATGATTTTCTTTATTTTTGGGACTTTTTATAGTGATGTTTGCATTTTGAATGTGACTGATATGAATTTATGGTGTTTCCATATCAGTCACATTCAAAATGACAATAATAAAAACCTTACATTGTGAATTAATTAATCTGTGTATGATCTTACACAAAGCACATTATATGTTTGTTGTTAAGAGTTATACACAAAATAATGCTAACAGAAAAACTCCTCAGATTTACTTTAAAAGCAGGCTTAAAACTGCAAAAAGCCCAAAAAAAGTTTATCACTATTATTTTAATTTCATGCCTTTATTATAATTTATATAACACTATTGCCTCCAATTTTGTATATGTTTTCACACTTTCTTTAAAGCTCAAGTAGGTGAGATTGGAGCAAATGTGATTAAAAAAAGTTATTTTTAGAAAACAGTCGCTATATCGTGACAGTAATACATGAAACAGGTAACCTGAAAAAAATCATGTTCCTCTGTGTCCTCTGGTGCTCCAATCGGCATCTGCAAGATTTCACAGACCGGAGGAAAACAAGCTGTAAGAGCTGATCTAGGATCTGCTGTCCATCTGCCGTCTATGAGAGCCGGCTGTCAATCACTCGCAAACTCCAACGAAACGGTCAAACTAGGCAGCGCTGATCAAATATGAATCAATATTCTGTTACGTTAATGTCTATTTCTCGCCTCAAATGTGTTCAGAATCATCTTGTAGTGCACGGTTTAGCTGTAAAAATGAGAAAGTTTGTACCGCCGCCGCCATTGTGAAATCTGGTGAAGGAGCCAAGTTCTGGTCACCTGACCGGAGCACAGCCAATAGGAACGCTCTGTCAATGAAATGACCTGTGATTGGTCAAAGTCTAGATTTCTGGAAGCCTGAACACAGAGCCATGAGGAGGTGCAGAAGTCTACAATGAATTACAATATGCTGAAAGGTTATCATGGAATTTTTGCCCAATGATGCTAAAAATATACTGCCTACTACATAAAAATGTTAATCTGTTACTGTAATATACAATATACTCAAGAATCTTATACTTTTCTAATACTCGGTCGACACTAAATGAAACATGCTCAAAATCATTTAAGTGTAGATTACAGATTAAGGTAAATTAAAAATACTTCTCTCATACATCTTTCATATTAATGCTTTAAAAAAGCTTTAAGTGAATGCTAATGAGCTGAACTGAACATAATGAAAAAACTTGAGATCAAAAGCCACCCATCTTTTCACACGTTCCAGCCGAGCTGTCACTGTAGGTGGTGCTGGTGGCGATGTACGGTGAAGGCTACTGATTGTTGCTACGGAGGCCTGACTGATCTCCATGACTGTGCAGCAGCACAACAGAGGCCTCCTTGATGAGGAGCTTTTGATGGAAGACCTCTGTCAGAGCAGCTCCATACATGTGTATGTATTTCTCCATAGAAAGGTTGGCGTTAACTCTGGTCGCAGTGACCAATTAACCCTGGCAGAGAGTGGCCTCCTGACCCTTGACCCCTGCTGGGAAGTCTTATCCATTAACCCCTTGGGCCCCAGCTGGAGTTGATGTAGTATCCTTTCTTCTGGCTCTGCTAAACACACGGCCACATTCACCCTGCAGCTTCCACTTTCTGTCTCTTTGCCCCTTCTCCTCTGTTCCCCGGGTGTCAGCTCGCTCCTCGTGTTGACCTCTTGAGTCCTCGACCGCACTGATGTTGGCCCACCTCCATCATCACCACTGCACCACACTGCTGCAGCAGAGTTACACCCTCTTACAGAGCATCTTCTACACCGTATCTCTATTTAGTGTGCTTTTTATTCTTGTATTTTTAGTTTGCTTTCACTGAGGTTGTCTATGGTCAGTTTTATTTATTGACTCTTCTGTTCCCATTATTTTGCTTCTATTTTTTTACCAAACTGTTGAGAGGGTGCTGCCATAAAAGAGAAAGTACTGTATGTTCAGCCACCTTACCTTGTATAAATAAATGTTAAAGCTAGGGTTAGTAATGTTGAGAAATTAGCATAAACTAGATTTAAAAAATGTAGCCAAATGGAAAACCCAGCCCAGTGTTGCCAACTCTTTTCCAATGAAAGTAGCGAGAAAGTCGGAAACACTGACAGCCCGTCCCTTCAGGCCTCCCTCCAAAGTCACTCCCACCAAAAAAAATGTTCCATCTTCAACCTCCACCTCCACCTGTAGCCTCTGCCAGCAACCTGCAACCGCCTCCATCTACAGCCTCTTCCAGCAACCTGGAGCTGCCGCCGCCACCTGCAGTTTCTGGCAGACAACTGAAACCCAAACCTCCACCTATAGTTTTATTCCAGGAACCTGCACCGCCGCCTCCACCTTAAGATTCTGACAAGATGCTGTAGCTCGAACCACCACCTACAGCCTCCCCCAGCATCCTGCAGCCTCCGCCTGTCACCCAGAGAGCCCTTAGAACACCATGAGAGTAAGACACACATATTAAACATTTGCAAGATGAACAGAAATTCATTACATGCATCCTTATTAATGACTAAAGCACAAATTCCCTCTTTAACATTTACAGAGAAATTGAGTTTTTTTCATTGTGAATGGAAGTGAGGAGATTATCTGTATCCTGATAATGCAGAGGAGGAACGATCCTAACGCCATTTAAAGACCTAAGTGGAGGAGCAGAGGTCACAACATGCAAATAGATAACGGAGTAATATTTCTACAGTTGACTCTGACTGTAATGGGATTTTTTAATGAAGGTTTGGAGCTGTATGATATTTTCACCCAAAACATTTTCTTTGTCTTATTTCTTCAGGCCCTGGTGGACTTCACAGACATCCTGGTAGAGAGATCCCTCCTCTGTTGCTCTTTCTGAGGTTTCTTCCATTTTTTTCCCTGTCCCATTTTTTTTGGGGAGTTTTTTCCTCATCATCATCAATGAAAAGGTCGTACTGTAAAGGACAGAGTATCCTGTAGCGATTGTAAAGCCCCCTGAGGCAAATTTGTGATTTGTAATACTGGGCTATAGAAATAAAATTGACTTGACGTCCAGATTTCTTAATATGTGCAATATTTTGTAATTTTGAACGCTATTTACTCATAAGACACTTTTCTCATTTACATTTACATCATTTTTATTGCAGTTTGGCAGCAGCTATGTGTTTGTATTAGTTTCAACGAGGAATGCTAAAAGTGATCAAGAAGCTACTGTGATGGATCTTTAAACTTATCAGCATTTAATGTTCGTGTGTAGCATCAAACCAAGCCAGTCCTCAGTCTTCATGATATAAAACATTGACCTTTGATTCGGTACAAAGTGAGAATGTTTTGTTAGTTTGTGCTCCTTAGTTGTGGAACCATTTCAAAACTTATACAAAACATGTGTTGATCTAAATGTAAAAGTAACCGTTCACTGAACTCATCAAATCTAGTTGTTCAAATCTAGAAAGGTTGCTAGCTTGTTAGCACACTTCCCATCATGTACTGTGTTTGGGTTAAATTTCTCCATAGAACCTTGTGTTTACTAATTTGGGGAAGGATATAATGGAGAATTGTTATGTATTGTTTTCTACATGTATCTAAGATGAGTCACATGTATAGCTCATACTGAGGACACAGCTTTTTAAAGATACGTGATAAAGTAATGATCTTTATTGAAATAACAACAATAGCAACAACTTTAATTACTATCAGCCAATATATCATTATTAGAATTTTAAATTCACATAATATCAATATTGGTATCAGCCTTACATGTCATTAATCGGTCGAGCTGTAAGATTTTTTCATATTACGATGAATGTATGAATAGTATAAATATGTATTTATTTATTTTTCTATTTATACTGAGCACCTTTGGCATGGAAACTTGAACATGAATAAAGGTCCATCCTATGCTATCTTAACAATAGAAGAAATAATACAAAAACAAACCCCAGACATCAACTACAGACACAGACTGTAACTAATACAATATGTTTTCACTTTGTTTTTTAAATGTAGACACAGTTGTAACAGATTTCAGGTCATCATTTATTAAAAAACTAACCAGATATTATTGTACTGTATTCAGTTAGAAAAAGCACCACCTGATGATTTAAAAGGTGTGAGTGGACTGTAGTTTAGTTTACTGCATTAAACACAGACAGAGAAGTATAATAAAAACCTTGTAGCTCTGGACAGAGAGAGGTCAGCTGTGCAGTCAGCCAGGTGAGCAGGGGACTGGTGAGTTCATCACATTCTTACACCGTGTGAGGTATCATACTGTACCAATCATTAGCTGCAAATTATTAAGTTATGTGATTCCTGGATGAAACTGTCCCTACGCTCCTCTCCATTGTGACTATAATGGTAAACAACTGATATAAATCTGCTACAGTAACTCAACTCTATCTATCCAACTCACTCAGCTTTTAGGTGCATACCGCCACCTACCGTACTGGAGTATGTAGAACGGGATTTAATAAATAGATTAAATTAAATTAAATTAAATTAAATTAAATCAAATTAAATTAAATTAAATTAAATTAAATTAAAAAGAATACAACAAATATATTCTACTAAACAACCCTGTGTTTATTAAGAAATGTATTTACCCTCTTATCCTTTCTTCATTATATTTGAAAAAGAGCATAATTACCTGATTAATCGCATGATTGTCCATAGTTAATTGCAATTAAGTGCAATTTAATCACACATTTTTTATCTGTTAGAAATATAACTTAAAGGGAAATTTGTTAAGTAATTAATACTCCTATCAACATGGGAGTGGACAATATTTTTGCTTTATGCAAATATATGTATACTGTATCTTCATTATTGGAAAACAATTACCAACACAAAGCAATGACAAATATTGTCCAGAAACCATCACAGGTACTGCATTTAGAATAAAAAATATGCTCAAATCATAACATGGCAAACTCAAGCCCAAAA